>JAHZNE010000986.1:0-11947 GCA_027744055.1 Callyntrura sp. NNG-2020 | reverse complement strand
TAAACCAGTAAAGTGTTAAACATGAACCATCATGACACTGTGCTCATGTTTTTGATTAGATGATGTGATAGCGGAGCTGCTTATCACTATCACAAATGACTGGAAGGTCGGTGCTTCGTGATGTAGATTTCAATAAAACATGTGCATTCGTTTCAGTATTTATTTAATTTAGTATAGATTCAATACAGGGTAATTGTTGTTCCCTTTATTTCCGCATGCGTTTTTAACAATATATTTTGTTGTTAGTGTTGCAAATACGTGAATTTTACAATCGAATTGCATATCATTGAAGGAGGAGGAAGCAAAGTTTTCTGCAAACAGTGTAGGTGGGTAAATTTGTCAGTTCTATAGAATCTGAAATACCATTTTTTCATATGGTGTAATTATAATGATTTTGTTATTGTAAATTTATTAAATGTTTAATTAGACATATTTAATGACAGAACGTTTGATTTCTTAGCGTACAGTTACTTGTAGTTTAATTTAAATATCTATGTTTTTTGAACGTATGTTGATCCTTATAATTTAAGTTTGATGTAATATAAATCATAAATCAATAATTTTATCACGTTAGAAGCAGTATCTATATTTGTTATTTTCTGACAAATAGAGTCAATCAATGTTAGCTTCATAAGTACAAAACTACCATCAGCAGGACGAACTATGTAATATAAATTTAATGTTTCATCATAAATCAATAATTTTATCACGTTAGAAGCAGTATCTATATTTGTTATTTTCTGACAAATAGAGTCAATCAATGTTAGCTTCATAAGTACAAAACTACCATCAGCAAGGACGAACATATAGTTTCCCTTTCAATGAGTACACCACCATCTTCCCTATCTTCATGTTCTCATTTTCAGTTACTTTTTTTAAATATATGTTTTAATATATCTATTCAGCCAATGGTCCTAAGTGATTGAACACATTATAACGGCAAAGTACTTGGGCATTTTGGAAATGAAAAAATAATGAAGAAACAAGTTTGGTGAACTTCTCAAATTGTTTTTATGTATATTTATGTTAATAGTGTATACACTCTATTACCATAAAATGTACATACTTTAATGAAAATTTGACGAATATATCATTGCTTAACTGATGTTTTCTGCTCTTCTATTTTTAACTACGACATAAGTCGATATGCTGAAAAAAGCAAACTGGTAGATGATCGAATATAATTATAAGTATTGGACGAACTTGATTATCAAAGATTTGTATAAATATTCAATGAATCGTTGTTTTGTATGTTTGATAAAACATCACATTATATCAATCAATATTGTTCTGATAAACAAGTTGTTTGATGTACCAGATAGTGATAGGAAAACACCAGTTGACAACTGATTAGTAATTGACGTTGACAATATCTGGCGTAATAATACACTGCTAATAAGATTACTATTCAAGTCAATTCAATTACTATCAAAACACATTGCTGTCATCAATTCAGTACTACATTGGAATTAAGAATGTACTTTTAAAAATTAAACATAAAGCGCAGTGCAGTACAGTGCAATCCATGTCTGAGCCTGGACAGCAAAAACGTAAGATTATATTCTAAATATAACTGGATTGACACCAAGCCGTTGAGGTATTACATCACCAGTTTTGGCAGCAAATAGAATTTCCTAAAAATAAAAATGACGGTTTGACATTTGGCTGCTTGCTTCTGGATATTTTAAAAAAATCTAATATTCAAAGATTAGATTTAAGACTTTCCATTTCCACAAAGTTTGTAGTTTGGGTTAATAAATGGTTAATATATACTACTATAGTTTTTTATCAAAAATGTGTGACGGTAGAAATTTCTGAAACTTTCTGTACTAGGGCATTCCAATGCAAAGATGTTCTTTCTGTAAAAAATATTCGCCTACCAACAAAAATATTTATCTCAAATAATTTTCGCGTATATAGAAGGAGGCAGTACTTATGAAAAAATAGATAAAAAATGTCATCCGCATAATCTGCATTGTCATGATACCCGTGGTCAATAAAAACATGAAAATAAAACTGTGTTTATCTTTGCTGATACAAGCAGCTTCCAACTCAAAAATAACAGATATTTATATTAAATTTTCCATGATATACCACTTTGACCTACATCATACAACTGACAACGAAACATTAACTTTGTTGTTAAATGTTTGTAAATCAATTCGTGTATACAAATTTACTAAGAACAGTTACTTGTTGCTAGTTTTGTAAATCCCGTTACCACGAAAAGAATACTGGAATTCTGCCCAGCCAACATTACAAAACTCTGCTAGGCGTGCTAGGCATAAATTTCATAGCATTACTTTTTTATGATTAAGCCTGTATCAGCATATCAAAACTAAAATACTTTTCTAAATCAAATACTCCTCTAACTAAAATAATATTCGAGGTAAAACTCATTCTACTACTAATTACAATATTCTACCTAACATCTTTAAAGGTGTGAATGGGCAAACAAAATTTGATTCAATGCCAGAATATACAAATGTTCTTTATGCAGTTCTATTTGATACCACTAACGCTATGGATTTATGGCAAAGAGAAGTTATCAAAGAAAACCTCCCAGAGTTGGTGACGAATACGTCGCTCAATACGAATATGGAAGCCATTCTGCAAGCAGAAAACGTCCTTGCAAAGGTTGAATTAGAGGAACTGGTGAGTTTAAAAGAAATTATAACTCTCACACGTTACGTAACTTTGCCCTATATATGTGTTTGTCCTAGGAAGTCGCAAAGACAACAAAAGGAAACATGACGGCAACAATGAAGTTGTTTGATATTCTTGTCACGAAAACTAACTCGTATAAAGCAATGGGGAAAGCAGCCTTCAAAACCGGGCAGAGTAGTATATTTCTTATTCTGTTGCGAGGCTTGATCTTTCACTTACTTCAACAAAATGAGATTGCAATGAAGAAAGATACGTTTGATCACATTTTAAAGAATGTGTGCAACAATTCGGAGGCAATACAATTCTTTTTGAGCAAAATTGACAAGAAAACTATTTTTGAAGAACACTGGATTCCCTCTCCACGAGGAGGTATTTATATACCCAGGCTTATTTCAAATAGGGTCAATGTAGATCCTGGCGTTTTCAAGCAAAAGTGTGTAGATGTTTTCGTGTTTACCGGCCTAACTCGTGTGGAGTTATCCAAACTGGCACAACCAAATTCAACTGCATTGTCACGAGATGTTGTTCTGAAAATGAACACAACTGCAAGATTTGTTCTTCTGGAACATGACCAGGACTGGAAGACACTGAGTCGAATATTATCCGAACCGGCAGCAAGCGGTTCCCCAAGGAACACCCCAAGAAGGTAGCTTCTTTATTATTACAATTATGCAATTATACCTTCTGTTTTATGTTTTATGTTTATGTTCATTTTTTCATTAATCGATTCCCCAATCGACAACGTATTATATGTACTCGAAATATAAGTAAGTAACTATGTAAGAAATGTAAGTAACTTATAAATTTTTTTCCGATTACAAAGGGCATTCCATCTAATTCAATTTGATCACATGTCCAACGAGTACATTCTCAAGCAATCTACTGGATCGAATACCTTTATTTCAAAGCACATTCCTCTTCCTCAAAGAGACAAGTTGCTGTATGTTTCCGAGGAACTGTTCTGGAAGCAGATTGACGACGATGAAACACAACCGACCACCTGTATTTGTGACATTCCCGGAATGGGAAAAACATGGCTCCTGGAGAATTTGGCTCGTCGGGTAGAGCAACAATGTTCGAAACGATTAGTAGCGTTTATCAGCCTATCGGAATTCAGTATCTACTTTCAACAAATTCCAGACAAAGATAAGTCGTACGACCCCCTCCTCCTCCTGCTACGTTACTTGTGTCCTCTTAGTATAACATCGACCCTCCTACTTGAAACACTGCGAAAGCATCACATCCCACTTGACTTGTTCTTGGATGCTTTCGACGAAGTCTCCACGGTACATCTGGAATCAACGAAGCAACTTTTTTGTTCCCTAGCATCTACTTGGAAGAATGTTAGGTTGACTGTGACCTCACGACCTCACATGAGACAGGAGCTTCAGTAAACTTTTGGAGCTATAGCATACGACATTTTACCGTTCAGTGAAGAAAACCAGGTGGATTACCTTGTCGGGTTTTGGAGAGCCAAAACCGACAATCTTGATGCAATTAAAGAGCAAAGATTGAGAACTTTTGCTGTGGCGTGCTTGAGAAATCTCAAGAAATCTATAACAAAAGAGGAAGACAACATTATGGGAATTGCTCTTCAGTGTTTCTTACTGGCATCTGTGAACCTAAACAACGCACTAATATATTGCAGCAGAAAGGACTGCAATGTTGAGGATTTTATTTCGCCGACATCGATGCATGACATGCATAGGCAGTATATAGAAATGGGCATTAACAAATCCACAAATATCACCAATGCTGACGGTGCAGATTTTCAATCTAAACAGATAACAATGACCAACAGTAGTTCAAAAGAGCCAAATTCCACAACAGAAGAGAAAGATATTCTAATTTCATATCATGTTTGGAAGGCCCTTCAGCTGCTGTACCCAGATCTGGCGGAAGATTATTTTCAACTTCAAAATTTATCCAAGCGAACGGAATTTCCGCAGGCTCTTGCCTGTGGCATCTTGCAAATTACATCACAAAATGAAGATGGTAGTGCTGACTTGGTATTTTTGCATCGAACTTTTGCAGAATTCTTAGTAGCAGATTTTTTTTCGCAAATTCTGACTGGACAGCAAACATTCACAACAGATGCTGACATTCTCGGAAAATTTATACGGGTTATTGTAAAAGAAGCACTACACGTAGACTATAATTACGATTCAGTTATGGTCATGAGGAATTCAAATGGTCCAGGACATTCGGAATACGAGAAATTTATAAGTGGTGGAAAATTCGTTTTCAGTAACCCAATAATCGTTGGTCTTCTAAATGCTGATATAGGAAGGAGCTCTCTTGATTCAATTTCAGAAGAGTTGGCATTGCAAATTCTGAGCTTTATTGAAGATAACACCTTGAGTCCAATACTAAATGCTAGCATTCGCTGCAGCTTTTCCTACATTTGCAAACTTTTTAAAACTGTCATCTGTCGTGCATTTGATACCCAAAATCCTCTTGGCCAAAATGCTGTTCGAGAGTTACTTAGCGCTGCAGACTACCTGGACCTTGTAAATACTTGGGAATATTTTGTGGACGCTGATTACTGGACCTGTTTCTACTATCTTTGGCTTGCAGCTAAGTATTCTAGTGAGTCCGTCGTAGTGGAGTTGTACAATTTGTTTGAGGAATGTTTAGGTTTGAACTTGGACGATATTTGTGGGAAAATGCCGGAAGAAGTACACACTCCATTGCATGTTCCGACGCAACGATTCGATTATTCTCTCGTTGAGTTTTTCGCAGGTCGAATTTCTCTATTGAAACGAAATATTTTGCACACTGCTGTTCGCCACACGTCATCTTGCGGATTGGAGGATGTCACAAGTATCATTGACTGCTGCCAGTTGCTGATAGGAAGTTGTGATTCTCTTCTGGAAAATGACAAAGGCATTGTCGATTTAATAATCACTGATAACGTTCACGTAGAGATAATAAAATTTTTAATTCAAGAGAAAGCTGGTTTTCAGGAAGGCGTAAAATTTGGGGAAAATATTGTAACATGTCACGTCCATTATTTGGAAAAAGCTCAGTTTTGCGAGCTTTGTCGATTTTTAATTGTCGAAACGAAAGCCTTTGATCTCTTCCTGCCCAATCCACCGCGATGGGATGATCCTCTACCAACAATTATTAGTAAACTTGACGGTGATACCCTAGGGCACGTTTTGCAAATTTCTGGGGTGAAATTAGATGCAGACCGTTTGATGTACGTAATTACACATCAGAAAGCACATGTGGATATGGACGTAGTTCAGTTGTTAGTAGAGCGAGGAGCTGACATCAACCAAGTTAATCGCGTAGGTCGCGGAGCCCTACATGTTGCAGCAGGAAATGGCGATCTTGAATTAGCAAAGTATCTTGTTTCCAGAGGAGCTTCGTTAGAGGGGCAAGACCATGATGGAAATACCCCTTTACATCTTGCGGCAGTCAAATTGGATTTGGACATGGTGAAATATTTAGTTTCCGAACAGGCTAACATTTTACCTACAAACATAGCTGGCAACAACATTGCCCATCTAGCAGCAGAAGCAAATCATCAACAAAACTATGACCTGATGGACTTCTTGGTCTCCTTAGAAATTGTACCACTTTTTGAGAAACAAAATTATTTCGGAAAGACCCCTGTAAATAATTTGATTTCAAATGGGGACATCTACAAAATCAAAAATTACGAATTTCTCCTCAGTCTAATTATAGCTGATCCTAAGGAAAAGAAAGCCCGGGATCGGTCGAAGGTTTTTCTGTCAGCAGTAGAAAATGGAAAGGACGTGGAGGAGTTGAAATGTTTGATCGAAGAAGGGGCAAATGTTTTTGCGGTCAATTACCAGAAGGAGACTGCCCTTCATTTAGCAGCGGAGAAGGGAAATCTTAAAGTGGTAGAATTCCTTATTTCACTAGGTCTTCCTTTACACAGTCGAGATAAGGATGAAAATACCCCTTTACTGCGTTCCTTGGCTAATGTAGAAGTAACGAAGTACATGATTTTGCAAAATGCAGGTGCTTACGCCGTAGACATATTTGGAAACAACATTGCCCACAAATCGCGTGGGATTCATCAGATCTCTGCGGGAACATTTAGTCCGGCGAACTACCAAAATTTGTTGAGAGTAAAAAATAGAGCAGGGAGGACCCCACTACACGAGTGGATACACGAGGGCTATCCCATTCTGTCTGACACCGTCGGAGAAATCGTTAAGATACCGGGGTTGGATATCCAAGAGGTGGACGAATGTGGTAAAACAATGTTGCTTAGCGCCGTAGAGAAGCAATACGACACCAGTGTAATAAATAATTTACTTGTACCATGTAAGGGCTCAGCACACCGTTGTAATGTCAGCATTACCGATACAGAGGAAGACTATGGAGATATTCTGGAAGTTAGAAGAGATAAGAATGGGAACACGCCGCTGCATTTAGCTGCTGCAAATTGTAATTGGACCCTAATAAAATTTTTGGTTTCGAAAAAGGCAAACGTTCTTGGAAAAAATTGCGACGGGGAAAACATTGCTCATACTGCCATCAAAAAAACTAAACGATGGAATGTTCTCTTACGAGAGACGCTTTTCAATATTCTGCTTCTACCAGATGGGCCAGAGCTGTATAAAATGGTAGATAATAAAGGTCAATCGCCACTGCATATGATGATTAATATGAGAAAACGACATCTTGATTTTACCGTTGGGAGACTTCTCCGAATGAGTGGAGTTTAGCTGCTGGAAATTGTAATTGGACCCTAATAAAATTTTTGGTTTCGAAAAAGGCAAACGTTCTTGGAAAAAATTGCGACGGGGAAAGCATTGCTCATACTGCCATCAAGAAAACTAAACGATGGAATGTTCTCTTACGGGAGACGCTTCTCAACATGCTGCAGCTACCAGATGGGCCAGAGCTATATAAAATGGTAGACAACAAAGGTCAATCGCCACTGCATATGATGATTAATATGAGAAAACGACATCTTGATTTTACCGTTGGGAGACTTCTCCGAATGAGTGGAGTGGACGTAAACCAAGTAGACCAAGATGGAAATACCATGCTCCTCTCTACAGTAACGCACCGCGTTCGGATATCAACGCTCATGAATTGCCTGCTTAAACTTGGAGCTAATCAAAACGCTGTTAACAGAGAAGGGAATAACGCTCTTCACATTGTTGTTGACAAAAATTCATATATGCCTATCGAAACTCGTAGAACGCAAATGAATGCGGTGAAATATCTGCTTTCAATTGGATGTGACCCTTCTGCTAAAAACAACGAGGGGAATACCCCGGTTCAACTTGTTATCCGTAGGGAAGGAATTATAACCCTTTCAAAGGAGACAGTCGATTTAATTTATTTGAATTATTTACAAGAGCTTAAACAAATACTTGAGAACGCGATGGATACGATGGTACTACCTTGTTAGCAAATTTTAGAGACAGGGTTATCAGATGATGTCTGCACGCCCGAATGTCAATGTACGTTACACATTTTGTAAGAGGATACATATTATTTCTTCCAATATTCGACGTCGATTTATCTACTTCAAAATTTATTCTCATAGTAATAACTATCTAACTGCTAATGGTAACAAGTTTTCAAGATACTTTGGAAAACTAGTTTATCGAAATAAAAATGACTTAAATCATAGTGTTTATTCCTATATTTGCAATATTTATGTATATTAACTAATAAAATACTGTGTAAAATTACATTTATGAGGCATGTTTTCAAAATAATTGAAAATCTTTATTTCACGGAAAGTGAGCTGGGTTGTCGGGGACCCATGTGGGATGCGAAACGACAAATATGTTTATGGAATTTTGGTTTTCATGCCAAGTCGATCCTATATTCCATGAAGGTACATAACGCATATTTAACGCTGTTATTTATTTTTTAACTTTAATTTGATTTGTCAGTTATTAAGTACTGTATCTTAAAAAGAACAAACAATGAAACATAAAATGCTGGAAGTGTTCACCAATTGTTATAGTAATGAGTCATTATGTCATTACTAATGACATATGAACCAGAAGAAAGTATACTTTGTAATAAAATTTGTGTAACATTTGAAGATTGAGGGTGGAAACTACGCGTTCGTGGAAAATTTCATTATGTAAATTATGCAAATTACGCAAAAATTCCAAACATCTTATTTTGTGCTAAAACATTCACAAAGTTTGACCTGGTAGATACCGACATTTGTGGCATTTAGCAAAAACTATGCGAATTAATCAGAACGGCTACCCTAGACATCACACACCTCGTAGACCTCAAGTTTTATCGACAACTCAGTGATGAGTACCAAAATGGGATTCGATACATACGCCAGCGATACTGGGGTCGTCAGGTCACATGCATTCATTATTATCCTCAGGGACAACATAATTATGCAATTTTAGCATTTTTCATTATGCAAACTAATGTAATTTCATTTTTCGTATATAATTTCGATAAAAACAATCAATACATAGTCCAATGATTATTTATAGCATAAAAATCGTCATTTCAAATAGAAAGATCTTGGTACACGTTCTTTATTTAATCTAATTATTGTTCTCAGTTCTTATTTCTTATAAATCAAAATTATATTCAAATCACCCATTTGCTTAATTTTACTGTTGGATTTTAACTGAAAAGCTACGGTCGGTTTTCATACGCTCATTGGTGTTTCTCTAAAGTTTGACACTTCCATAACTAATTTCCCTGTTTCATTTTTCGTATATAATTTCGATAAAAACAATCAATACATAGTCCAATGATTATTTATATCATAAAAATCGTCATTTCAAATAGAAAGATCTTGGTACACGTTCTTTATTTAACCTAATTATTGTTCTCAGTTCTTATTTCTTATAAATCATAATTATAATCAAATCACCCATTTGCTTAATTTTACTGTTGGATTTTAACTGAAAAGCTACGGTCTATCTTCATACGCTCATTGGTGTTTCTCTAAAGTTTGATACTTCCATAACTAATTTCCCTGTGCCGAACCGCAAAAATAGATAAAGGATATAGTATATGTTTATATATATACTATATAGTATATACATCTAGGTTTGAACATTGGGGGTACATTTAATTAGCACATTGTGCCATTGGGTTTATGTAAGTAAATGCAATAAAGCAATGCTTCCCCTAGTAATCGTTTATTGCAACAAGCAGTTTCTACTGGAAATTATGGAACCTACGTTCAAATGTTCTTTCAAAATAGAAACGTGACCGAATTTTGTCACTATTAGCCTGAACGTTGTAGGTTGCATACCTAAACCGCATTTATATACTACTTAACGTGTTTTTATTGCAAAAAGAGACGAAAAATTCCATTATCCAAATTATGCTGTTGAGGATTTCTGTTGGTGGGTTGCTGAAAACCCCTACGTTTGGTTTAGTACAGTCACTGGAGGCTAATGTTTGTTAGATTTATGAACTTTTGTGTAGAGCTTTCTTTATGTTCATGTTCATCATTCATGGGGTGATGTTTAAAAATTATAAATGCTGTTGAAACACAAGAGGTTTTTAAAGTGTAAATGAAAAGAAATAGTTTAGACTTTATTCTGAATGAAAAATACTTGAACTGAAATATTTTTTGTCAGTGGTATGTGTTATTATTATTGCGACGCAGTGAGTGAAAGAGTGAGTGAAGAAAAAAATGTGGTTTTGTAAACATCCTGCCAAATGAGATAAGAGCCGAGTCGTCGAAAGCTGTTAAAAAACGAATTAGCTCATTGTCAATGTGACTACGTTTGTGCTGTTGCTATTTTATATGTAAACAGTAATTAAAAAGCTGGTCAGCAGCAAAAAAAGATGCTGACCAAATCGACCACGAAAATGAAGAAAAAAACTCATATTGGTCAACTGTCAACTTTGCTCGCTTGCCTAAATATATGCCATACATAGTATATAGTTCTGCCATACATTTAGTTTATATCTCACATGTAGTTCATCGAACATCTAACACAATTTTAAATGAAAATTGGTCTGCCGGTGCATCCCGCAAAAATCGAGCCTTCCAGTTCATTTTAAATTAATCTTAAAATTATCTAGGAGGAGTTGTTGTTTTGCTCCGTAGTTCAAATAGGGATATGTGCTTTTGTAAAGAAAGTGAATAAAAGAAAGAAACTGAGTTGTTGTTTTTATTTTTACTCTATCCACCGTATTCCTGGGGCAAATACCTGGTACAGAACAGACACAATACTATATTTATCGACATACTGCAGTACGTATCAAAGCAATACAGTACAGTACTTATCGATGCACTTTTTTACTTTAAATAGACAAAGACTGAATTCCAACAAAGTGAAGTGGACATAAGAGGTTTCTGCTTTTTACGCTGTATCGCTACATGCTGTTTATAAATATTTGTTTTGCAAACCTTTGCGTTTGGAATCTTTAAATATCAAAGTGTACCTATTATACCGCAAATCGCATTTTAAATTTGTGTTCTATGTAGCTTAAATGAACGTTTTTCACCCACACATTGTGGCACATTTATATATGTATGTTCCTGTTGCTTGTGGGGTGCTGCATGTATGAAACGTTCTTGGTGCCCTTACAGATGGTCCTAATCTAACATTATGCTGAAGCTCGTTTTTTGTTACATTAAAAGTTATGTTGACTCATTTAATTTTTTAACATTGGGTAAGTACAAAAGAATGCTGAGTCAGCATGACTTTGCTGCATTTTAAAGTATTAAAAAAGAGCTTCAGAATAATGTTGGGTTGCAAGTATCAGTACACCCATATTTCTGCTTGGGCGACTTAAACAATTTACTCCACAGCAGAACCACTAACACCCCCCTTCTCTTTGTTACAACAGCTGACTCCCTGACTAACAGCCACTTGTTGCTTAGCTCCCGTACTACAAGTGTAAGAAGCTGCAGATCAAGCCATGATGACGTGGTGAAACGTCTGTATCAGAATCACACCCAAATGGTCTTTATCTTCATTCCATTCCGAATTCCAAAATAACAATTTTCTGGATCTTGAACGTTTTGTTGCAGGATAAAGATAAAAATCCTGATAAGCCTGATATCAGATAAGGTGTTCTCGGTATCTATTTCTGCTCAAGATAGACAACATTTTTTCGAATAATTACCTACACCTACACCCAGTAGTTTTCAAGAAACAATGGCACCGTCTGATGATAACCTCCGACCAGGTGATCTCCGGGCTGTAAATGGTGACCTGGAACATAATAGAGAATTGTTCCATCTGGTTTTTGGGATTGATCTTGTAAGATATTTAAAAGAGCATTGATCGTGGTCAATTTGACACTGTTAACAATGTTCAGTTTTTTACTG
>JAHZNE010000985.1:0-34992 GCA_027744055.1 Callyntrura sp. NNG-2020 | reverse complement strand
ACAGCAATTAGATTGAGTTTAAAGACAGATTAAAACTTCCAGCGGAAAATGAAATCTTTGTCATTTGCATTGAATCTGTAAACAAAAGTGACAACACACGAACGTATGCCACGTTTGCTTTACATTTACATTCCCTACGACACGACACCTTCCTATACAGCCAGCGCGTCTCTCGCTTTAGTAAAAATGATTTGCATACACGACTACGTTGAAAATGCCCACGTTGGAAAGGGAGCGAGAAGAAAAGTCTCATATTTATGCTGATTCCTTCGTTTAATCTCTCAGTCTCCTTTTTTCCTCTTCTGTGAACACATTCAAATCAAACCAGCAATGGGACGTGGGAGCATATGAAAATCTAAAAATTTCGGTTTGCTGATAAATGTGTGTGTGTATGTGTGCGTCGACAAAAAACAATTTTTGTTATCGTTGCACCTCTCCTATTTTCCATTCCATTCCGTTACACTAACACCATCATTACAGGATTCCCTAGTATTTTAATTCTAAAAAGACTCAAAAAAGAGGCGAACAACGAACATCTTTTTTTTTCAAATGACGAACTGCTGACTAGGTACACGCCAGCTTCTAACAACAACAAAAGACTACACAAAGTCTCCCAGTAAAAAGGAGCAACGTTCTCTTCATCAAATGTATTTTACTTAAAAATCTCATATGCAAATCTCCACTACTCACAGTTATTTTATTCAAGGCGAGGCCGAGTAGGCGAAAAAAAAGTTGTATTTTGTTCGCTCCTCTTGTATTCTCATTTGTGCTGCTTAATCATTCTATCGACTCGCACTTTTTGCACAGAGAGAGAGAGAGAGAGAGAGAGAGAGGGAAGAGGGAGAGGAGAAAATACTTCCCCATTTGGATTATATGCCAGTCAGTCTGCCTATAGCTTTCCTTTCGTGCTCACATATGTTGTGATCGTGTGCAAAATAAGATGAATGAGTTCCCTATACAAGTATAACATGAATTGTAAAAAAAATTCTTATAAAAACGTTCGTATACACGAGCAAAAAAAGCAGAAATACGTATTCATTCTACTACTGCCAATACTTCACTTAATAATTTTTCATCCGTCTCTCCCGTTGCCATTAATGCTATTCTTTTTGAACGCGAAAGAAGAGCGGGGAAGACGACATTAGCGATGATAATAAAGTTTTGTAAGCAATGTGCTCTGTGGTGGTGTGTAGCACCCAGACTACCACGTCAGTGTAATACGTACGCGCAGCCTGTTAGAATTGAAATTCTTTTTTAATACAAAAATACTCTTAATACTTTTTTCTTCGTTGCGGAACCCAACAAAAAAGCGCCAGTTTGAAAAATGACGGTTTCTAGAGTGTAGTCTTTACTCTGTCGTTTTTTATCCGTCATTCACATTTAATTTTAAATTCCTTAAGCTTTTACATTATAACGTATTATACGCAGTCATTCAAATTCAAAAAAAAATTCTGTAAACCGGCAATGGGATATGCTGGTGTGTTGCTTTCTATGTGACGACTAGTATCGGTAGGCGCTTTCTGGATTAAAATCCCTTGTCAAATTTTCTTGAGCATAAAAAGGGTAGTGTGCGCCAAGGAAAAACAGCACACAAAAAAGTCTTTGGTGCTACGACGGTTTTTGTAGGTGCACACACACATACACACAAATTTACATTAATGCAAAAGCCACAGAAAACAGCCAGAGGCAATCGTTCTGTTGATAATGACGAGAGCTTGCATGCATGCATGCATTCATGATGGTAAAGGAGAAAAAAGAATTTCCTTTGGCTTGTGCTTAAGTTTGCAATTCAGATGGTGGTGGTGGTGGCATAAGTAGTGCTTTTACCTGCTTACCTGTTTGCTCAGCCTTGTAGCGGGGTAGCAAGTAGCTGCAGCAGCAGCAGCCAAAAAAATAATATTGCGAAACAACTACAAGCACAAGCCTCAAACAACACGAAGAAAATGAAGAAGAGAGAAGAAAAAACATTTTTTTTGTTTGATTACCAACGCCAAAGAATTCACATACCTTTTGAATGTAGACAAAGAAGCGATCTGCAGAGCAATACTCTGGTATCCTCCTCATGAATAATGAAACTTGAGAATATTAAAATCTCTCTCTCCCCTCTCTCTCTCTCTCTGTCGTGCTAACTAACCAAAGGCATTAAAAGGTGCTTACCATCATGCTGATTATGTAAAGCTTTATTAATAATAAAATCATGGGTTGTGTGCTGATGTGAGTGTAAGCATGTGTGGATGCTTATAGTCGCTCTATCGTGCATTTTATTCGCTTCACCATTTTAAAGGGAATATATTTTGACAAGACAGTTTGAGCTCTCTGCTATATAATATTATAATAAATCCGCTTTGCGCTGGTCGCGTTGGTGGAATAACAATTTGCAGGGGAGTGAAATTGATGTTTGAAAATTGACGGTATGAACAAACAAATGGCATCACTTTTTCATATTCATTGCCCAATTTTGGTTCCATTTTTTCAGACTGTCTATATGAAAAATGTAGAAAGCTGGGCTGAGGAATGGGAGAAAAATCCCTGCTGTTAGCAGTTCGCAGAAGCAGAGACTGGTATTATCCATTTATTCCCAACAAGAGTGTACAAGACCGGTGACAGGTTGACACTTGGAATGAATGAACTGGGAAAAGCATGGTTATGTAAACATATTATGGATATGTGTTTGTGGTTATTGTAATATACGTTTACACTCTGTATTTTGGTACACATCGTGTTATTGTTATTACCACTAGCACCACTACCGGTCACTTCTTTTTCTGAAATATTATGAGTGATTGCTTTTTACAGAATCGTGCCCAGGTATTTATGATGTGTGAGAGGGAGAAAAGCGACGTAGGATGAAAGGCATGGCCGGACTCTCTCATATAGTGCTGCATACTTGTTGTGGTTAAGGTTTGAAGTTAGGATCGGCTCGCTCTCTCTCTCAGGGAAAAAATGAATTATTTCTTGTTTTATCAACACGGAAAGACGCTATTTCCTATATCACCTTTCCCTTGTAGCCGTTTTCCCTCCGAATAAAAATGCATTTTTCTTTCCTCCTGCTAAGCATGCAACTACTGTGTTTGTGAGCAGTAGAAAATGCTGTATAAATCGTAGTATTTTGAAAGATGTCAGTGCCACCACCACCGTCACTACACTGCTGTGTGCTGGGGTTTGGCTGACTGTTAGCTCATTCATTATAGCCTTGTCATGTCATCTGGCCAGTGAAAAAAAATAACAACATGAAAGAATGAATGAGTTCGAAAGATTACTAGCATCAGAACGCAAACTACACACACTCTTCATTCTTCTGACTTGGGCTATGAACTCACTTGACTTTGAACGTAACAAATGGTATGCTGACGGCGATAAAGCTTTTAAGTTTTTTAATGTTAATAATGTGTCCATTGAAACCATGTTTGTTGGTAGCGGTATGCCTGGTTCTTTACAATTTAACAGTTTTCAGTTCCCGGTTTACATTTTAGCGACAGGAGGTTGAAGGTTGTGTTTTGCTGTTTGTGTGTGTGTGTGTACAAGTTGTACATGTTTTTTGGGAGAATTTGACAGTGGCAGTTGTTGGCAATGTTTTATCGTCTTAGGAAGAAGGGATACGCAAAAGCGTACGAGAACTCTTCTATACAAAAATATACACCAGACACCACCGGCAACAGCAGGAACAACAACGGCGAAATTGAAGGAGCGAGTGAACGTGTCTGATTTATTCTTTTCACAGAAAACTGAAATCATTTGCATCATCAACTTCACAAAATAGTGTATACCCAAGGCTATGCATTTTTCAATAGGTTTTCTGGCGTATCTTATCATATGCATATATTCCGTACGATTTTTTTGTGATTTGGGGGAAAAAACGTTGAATTTACAAAATTTTGTTTTTTTTAAACCGAATACAAATACGACGGCGCCGTTAGCTAGGTTCAACTTTCCGTCTGTCAGTTAGAGTTTCCTTGTCTGCTGGTATGTGCACTTCCGTGAAAATCAAATATACCAACCTACAAAGCTACACAGGAACTTTGAGAGAAGTGAATGAATTGTTTTTTTATCCTTTGTCAAATAGCAAATGTGCGTTGTGTACGTATGCTGAGCTGCTGTGGTAAACTATTCGCGGTATGTGACTGCCTAATTCCACTTTATTCCGAGTAAAAACAAAACCGCTACAATAATTCCACTGCTGTGGCGTTCAAATAGGAAAGCTTTGATTTGAATTGGCGATAACAGGCGGAAGCATACATTTTGTTGTTCATATCCGGAATTGTTATGAGTTGTGACTCCGTCTGTCGGTTTCGTCTTCTGTTACCCAAGCGAAACACTTTTGTATGTCACCACAACGCTGAAAGGAAAAAAATGAAAATCCAGAGAAGTCGAATGCACAATCTGGTGCGTGATATCAGACTAGCTTGTTTCAATTTAATTTATAAATAATTAATCGTTTCATTAGTCTCTTTCATTTGCCCGTTTTAAGGTTTCATTTTGGTGCTAATGCAATGCATCAAGTGATGCATCAATGGAAGTGATATGAAAATCTAATTTACTTTTTAACAATTATTTTACCAAGAAAGAATGTTGCGTGGAAAATGGTATTAGAAGAAGGGACCTTCACATATGCGTGATCGGATAGCCTTGTTTCCACATGAATGTTTACTGGTTAATTACTAACACTATCATTATCCTCGTATCATGCATGAAATAACAGCAGTTGCATAACCAAATTCTCTCCTCTTTTCAATCCTCAAGTGTCTCTGTCTGTCCAACACAGACACTACATCTTCTCCTTCTTTCGATGATGGAATTTGTTAACTGTTGAATGGATCTCTCTTACTGAACATCCCGGCTGGATGATAATAACATAAAAACGAAACATTTTCCCCTGTACAAGTGTTATTATTTTTCACTTCACCGTATAAAAACCCTTTTACCATCTATTATTACAACATGCAACTATTTTAAAATTTTGAGTGTGTATCTTAATATCGGGAATGATTCATGCTTTCTTACAAAATGCTTCTCCGACCACCAAAAAGCTTCTCAGCTATCGATCTTCGTCGGAGTCGTCAGAAGTATCAGGAGCAGCAGCAGAGAAGGAACACTGTTGTAGTAGTAGTACTATTAAACATTCTATATCATCATCATCATCCTTATTATCGCCAGCAAATCCAGTCAAGAAAAGAACAAAACATCAACTCAAGACAACGATGATGATGACGCCGACGACGCGCTCACTAGACAGGATCAAAACAAAACTGGTCCAGTCAGTCAAAGAAAAACTGGCACTGCTTCTGCTGCCGCTGTTATATCATATCAAGAGCAGCATGCAAGCTTGGCAGCCAGCAGCCTTCTTGAGCCCGACCCACAAACTCTAATTTCATTTTCTCTTATAAAAAAATCAACCACCTCCACTCTCTCCTCTCTCTCTCTCTCTTCGACTTTAAGAAGTGTAATCCACAGATGATGAGAATCGAATTCAACATCATTATCACATAAGCCAAAAAACCACTGAATGGTCATACATAATAATAAGCCGTGTGTATATATAAGGCAAAAGGCAGGCAACTCACTGAGCATTTTTAAAACGAGTTATTATAAGAAATAAAGTGAAATAATGTTTTTTCCTAGGTAGTTATCTCCAGAACGGCATTTGCTATTATGCAGTTGTTCTAGTAAAGTAAAATAATAAGATTAGCCAAAGCCAGCGATCATTTTATAACGTATAAATGTATATAAACATTGTATAATATTTTATGTGTGTACATGTAAGTACGTGTAAATACAAAGTCTGTATCTAAAAAGATGTTTAAGCTGACATTAAAAAATCGGTAACAGTATGATTGCCACTGCTATTATTATCATCAGCGTTATTGAACATAGAAACAGCAGGACATCAAGAAGAAGTTGCGGTTGAAAAAGATGTGAGGTAGCTATTACATACGAAAGTACGTGCATTTCTTCTCAACTCTCTTGCCTTGCCTTTATGACAGTTCCGTGATTCCGTATATTTGAAATGCACAAAGTTGCACTATTATTTTGTGTGCTAAAGCACATATGGGCAAGAAAATGTACGTACACGTATCTTGTGTGTAATGTAGGATAAAGAAGCCCCACCACCAGAAATGTATCATGTTGTTTTTATGAGAAAATCAAACTTAAACTCTCTCGCTCCTTCATGATTTCTTTCACTTTCCCGTCATCAATCCATTCGTGGCCACTTGGCCACATATATTCTTGATAATCGTTAAAATAATAATAATAATAAGAACAACAACAACAACGCAACTACAACTTTACTTGTTCCTGCACCGGTTAAAAGTATTATGTAACAACACAGCATCATCCCCCAAAACTTAGCCAACTGAAACCACAAAAAAAACTTTGTCCATTAACATCAAGAAAGCAGTACACACATATATATATACATACATAAATGAACTTTGGTAGCATGCCGTACTTGAAGGAAATGAAACGAAGTTTTTTTTGGTGGAAAAGCATACATTACACTGCATCTGCTCTGCAACATTGGACATTTAAGTTTACTCGGCACACATACACACACACACACATACAAACGCCAACTTTTCTACCATTAACAATGCTTTTGTTCCTTGACTTGAAAAAAAGGAGACAAGTTGAATTTTTTTCTCTCTCCATTTTCCTGAAAGGGAACTAAAAGAAACCCTTTTTGTTTTCCTTCAATTCAATGGATGGATGGGTAGACGAGAAAAAATAATAGTATAAAACAGAAGACTGAAACACACCGGCGGTTTTCTCTTTCTCCTCAAAAAAAGTTTCCCGTTTACTCATCCTCTGATGTTGCTTTTGCTCCACACTCTTTGTGGATGATGATGTCTTGTCTGGGTGGAATGAAAAAGGCTTGCTGTGGGGCTATGTCTGTCCTGTTTTCAGAGCCGCAGCCAGTAACAAAACAATGGATAATCTAATATGCTTTCCATTTATCGATACGATAGAAGAAAGACGTTGCTGAAGCTGCTTTGTTATTATAACAAACTTAAAACGATGATAAAAGGCTGTTTGTTGCCAGCTCTGTTCTACTACTACTACTACTAGCACATTGTTGCTGCGTGTAGGTAGGTAGTCCATAAAGAATACAAAGTGTCTAGAGGTATGCACCCGTAATTTTGTATAAAGAAGCAGGGTAGGAAAGCCAACCAAGAAGATCATTATTATCATCATCATCATCATCGTCGTCGTCACAACTTCATCATCACTCCTGCTTGTTGGTCTGTTTACAGCAGCGTGCATACATTATACAACATTTAGCTTTTGAGAAGATGAGATGTTTTCTTTTTGTTGTTCGGTTATGTTATCATCATATCCCGGTCATTGCATTTATTCCAGACAGGAGAAACCAGTAGCATTTTACAAGATATCGACTAAAAACTCCTCTCTCCGAAGAGCAGCAATGCGGCTTTTCCAGCTTGTAAAAGCCGAGCCGCTATATTTTTTGGAAGATAATTCGTATGATGATGTTGACGACGTTGCCTGCTTGCCTCAGTCAGTTAACCTACTAGTCGCTTTCCAGCAGTTTCATTTGCATGTGTGGTGTTACTACAAACAAAGTAGAAAAGACTGCACACACATCCATGCTGATGATGATCATCATCGTCATCGTGTACACAGTTGTAGGGGGAAACTTGGTTCGGACGCGCAAACGTGTACATTTACTAACTTACCACTTGGGTTAGTTATAAACTTGCAGGGTTTTTTGCTCGGTCGATTGGACGGTGGTCGGACGCCAGCCAAGAATGAAAAGAGTGTCTTCCTCGATATACCAACGTTTTTTTATAGATGCACCCGTAACCACACAGCTATCGCTATCAGTTTTACAAGGAGAAAAGAGGTTTTCTGGGACACTGGAATGAGAGATAGGGATAGGAGATAGCCTATCTATTGTTTCAGGAGCTTAAAACCGTCCAAAAATCCAGTTTCCTGGAACTGCCAGATTGGGAGGGGGTTAGTAGGGGAGACAAAGCTGTCGGCGTATACATACATATCTACCCGTTTGACAGGCATATTCATGCACTTCCATACAGTTTTAGTTAGTATGTTTCTTTTATCAGGAAATTTCACGTCAATGTAGCTGACAAACTGCAACTAAAATGTGACGTGGGTATGTGGGTAATACCGCATTAAAAGGAGGAACTATGAATATAGTTTATAAATTGACTTCTTTCTTGTTATTACTGTTGGTGTGCTAACGAGCTGCTACGTCATAGTTCAAAACTACACTGGTAACTTGCGTTCCCAGGGAGATAACCTTATTTGGTGGTGTGGCTGTGGTTGCTGAGTTGAGCAGAGATACTAAATTAGCTGTATTGTTGAAGGGGAGGGAGGGTTTCAGTGTGGAGGAGAGAAGGAGTGTACTTAAAATGATACGCTTGCACGCAACAATAAGGAAGAAATGAATACAATCAGTATTGGTGGTGGTGCTGGTGCTACTACTTGGTCTGTGTAGCATATTTGAAAATGATTTGTGTACCTTATTAGCGACTTCACCTAGTTGTTTTTTGAAGTGCTTATTAGGGGTGCAGAGGATTAGAGAGAGGGATCGTATAAAGTAAGAAAATGCCCAGTGATGTGTCTAGTCGAGGAATGTTGCATATTTATGTTACATTGGCAAGTTGGCGTAAATTATATCATTTGAATGAGCAAAAAATGAATGAACGAGTGGACGATGATGATGATGATGATGGAAGGGCATCAAACGAATAAGGCACTTTTATACACTTATCATTTTATCGGGTCAAAACTTCATGTGGCAATGTAGTATTGTCTGTTTTGAAGTAACTGGGCAATTTATTACCATGTTGTTGCCACCGCTGTTACATTCAACAATATTGCTGTGTAGTCTTACGTACTCTACTTAATTTCTACCAAGTTAAGTGGATGGGCAAGCCATAAGCATTCTGATTTAGACACACTCAGTGTCTGGGTCTCTTTTGGAGTTGACTAATAGTTAACTGGTTTCTGCTGCTTCATTCACGAACTGAATAAAATTTGACAGAGAGCCACCATCTTAATGCCACGCCACCACTGCATTACCACTTGTGCACCAGTAAAGCAATAACAGTAATGATGATGATGCCAAAGAATGTGATATGATCAGATTAAAAAGAAAAGAGTGGTTTTATTCCCTGTGTGCTGTTTGTTGCCGTCGTCGTTTTGTTGCTCACAAGCCATCACCCTCATTTAGCATATAAGATAGATGGTAGCATATGTAGAGTTTGGCGGCGGTGGTGGTAGTGGTGGTGGTGGTAGTAGTAGTATGGCAGAGCTTTTGCTTGACACAATATGGTTTGACGAGAAAGACCTTAATAAATACTTTACGAGCTGCCACCACGGCTGCCGGAATTCCAATGCAGATGGATGATTACCGCATAGCTGATCGTTGATGATGTTGTGTGGTGAGCTTATTTTCGAGAGAATCTGACGATACTGTTGACGATGATGGGGGATAGAACTCATAAGTTATTTAACAACATCAAGTCGACATCCTCGAGAACAACGCAAACTAATAAAAAACTGTGCTGCTGTGTGTTGCTGTTGTTGTTGCTAACTTGTTAACTTTAATAAATACTTAAAAAGCCAGGGAGAAGGGAATCAACTCGAATAAAGAAGTTTTGCAGATCACCACTACCAGCAGCCAGTCTAATTTAGCATAATATGTAGTTGAAAACTGCTGCCATGCTCGGTAACTAGTACTGTATAGGATGGGCAGGAGAAGTAGTGCAAAAGGGGAAAAGGAAAGTTGAGAACAATAAGGTTTCACCAGCCATTAAGTCAAGCCGGGATGTTGAGACTTAAATGTTGAGCATCATCATCATGATCATCGTCATCATCGTCCTCGTAAGATCAGAGAGAACAGATTGAGAGAAAAGGTCGGGCTAACCCATCCTCAAGAACAGAAGCAAAACTGATGTGTTTTTTGTTTAGATTTAGATTAACTTCCTTTTTGTCGAAAGATCAACAATATCAGGACAAATTAATGGATCTCCATATTAGGTCTTCTTCTTCTCAGGAGAGAGAGAGGGAGAAAAAAATCTCCTGCGCCAGCAGCTATAATACATATGTATGTATCTGTATGTAAGTTAGAGATAAGCACCTCTAATCTTCACAGGCACTTTGCATAAAATCTGCCTTTAAGTTTCTTCCCTGTTCTGCTTGTAGCGTATAATTTATATTCATCAATATTGCTGGCTCATCGTTTAAAAGCCATTTATTATTACTACGTACACAACTTGGAACCACAAGAAGAAGCTAGCGGATCAGAGAATAAAAAACAAGCATTTTGCCTTTCACTCGTGTTCTCTCTCTCTCTCTCCATCTCCCTCTCTCTAGAGTCTAGACTCGCATTCACTGATTATTCGACTACTTGAACAGTTGCTGGCTGTTTGCTTTTTCCTCCTAAATGTGAATGTGTTTGTGTATCTTCTTCAAGCTTGTTGTGAGGTGCTCGTGGCGTTGAATACCAAAAGGAACCGTATATCCGGCAGATTCCAAAACTTTACTGGTTGAACCTTTGACTGCTGCTGCTTGCTTCTGGTTTGAGTTGTGTGATGTTTGATAAATTGTCTTTTTGAAGGAAGGGCAAAAAAGTTGATAGCAGGAAGAATGCTTGCATAAAGATGAAAATACATGTGATACCGTACGCATAAACCAATACAAAAAATTTCTGAACCCATAACATGACCTAAAAGGAAGCCAGAGGAAAACTCACTGCAACGAAAAATTGACGAGCCAGTGTGTCCACACGAGTTGGCAGCGAAAAAAGGGGGAAACGTTCGTTGGTTGGTTGTTGTATTGACGATGTTTTCGTTTTCTTCGCTCGACATTCCTTCATCGATATATCTTTCTTTTCTGATTGTTTTCGGTACATATTACTTTTCAACCAAAAAAATGTGATTCTGTCCAACTAGTGGGCTGCAAGGACGGTTACACCGCGTTTTTCTGGTGTGGCATTATAGGAACTCTTGTTCTGGATTTATTTCACGTCTACGCCTCTACTTTTTAGCGTGTTTTTAGGTAGGGCTATAAAAATTCGTTTCCTTCTTTCGTGTTGTGGTCATGACCATAGAGGATGAAAATGATGATGATCAACATGAACAATGAAATAGGGGGAAATTAAACAAATCGCACCACATAGGTACACACTGCACACACATACAGCGATACACAAGAGGATGGATGCCCTGAATGTGTATTCACGATGAAATTCTTCATGTGTCGCTGAGGAAAGAATATGATATTGCTGCGGGCTATATTTTTTGATAATACGCATTTTATAACAATAATATCGATTCTTGTAAGCCAGGTTGTGCCATCGGGCAAGCCAATAACCATACCACCACCACCACCACCGGCTTCAAGAAGAAAAACAACACAACTAGCCATTAGATTGATGACTATTCTTCATTCTTTGTATACTAAATACTGTATGGTGGCTTCCACTTGCTTGTATTATTGACTCGGCCTTTTTAGGCTAGAGGCTTGGCTCATGGGCTTCAAAACTGTTCAGTGTTCAATAAGAAAAAAAGAACGAGGAAAGCCAGGCTACTGCATTACTTCTTACGCAGCGTTTCTTCTAAGGTGGATAACTACACAGACACGTTTATACTTTGTTTCTGTGTGTTGTAAAGTGTAAGCAAATCAAAGCAAGCAACAACCTGGTTTTATATACGTATAAACATATAGATAAACCCTTTAGGAAGATATAAGCAATTTATATATACCAATGGTTCACGATGATGATGATGAAGATGATAAGATGCGCACACAATGAATACGGTATTGCTTACCCTTTAAATCCTGGCAAAGCAGGACGAGCAAGGTGGAAAAGGATTCTTTATCGGATATCCTTAGTTTCCTTGTGGAAAAGATAAAAACGATATATTTTTTCAACCTTCCATTTTTTGTGACTTTTTTCGTCGGAAGAAAACAAAAAGCAATAAGATTCGAAGGCAAAGCACAGGGGAAGGGGAAAAAAGACATGACAGAAGAGAGCAAGTCAAGCACACTGTTTCACGGCTTGTGTAAAGTCGCATTCGCCTCCAACAGGATGGAAGCATTGTTTTCATTTTTTTATATTTTTTCTTCTTGGGTAGTCCCAGCCAAGAAGCAAGTAATGTTTGATTTTTTTCTTATTCCGCTTCTGTTTATATTTGCTCAAGCAAAAAATGTGTAAATCTTGTAAACCATCGTTATTTTCCTGATGCGAGATCAAAGCAACATCACAGTGACAACTGGGACGAAGCAGTTAAATAAACTAAAGTCGTATTGTTTGACCTGTCTCTCTGCCTGCTCATATTTTTTGCACGGAATATGCGACTTCAGCTTATTTATACAGCTTATTAGTAGGAAGAGATGCTCATAACTAACGACGTCGCGAAAAAATGCAAACTTTTATTGTATCAAGTCTGCAACATTTCTTACCAGCTTGGCTGTTTTATGACAAAATATATTATTGAATAGTCACAAATCACATCACACAGGCCTAACCTTAAAAGTCCAATGGTAAACATAATCTGTTACAAATATATATGAGGAGCATCCGCAGATTTTAACATGCTGCACAGTTTTTGTTTGACTTGGCCTTCTTGACAATATAATGATGAGGACAACCGATCGTACATGCGGAAGCTGAGAGAGAGAGACGACAACGAAAAAAGTTGATGGCAGTGAGAGTAAGAACGGGTATCGACATTGTGATTGCAAGCAGCGGCTAAGGCTATAACTAGAAACAATAAAAAAAGCTACGGTGGTGGTCGCCGTTGTAGAGTGCTGGCATTACTTACTCTATCCATCCAGCAGCAGCAGCAGTAGTAGTAAACTGGCAAACCGACAGTGTTCCTGTGATAGCGATGGTGATGATGACGATGATGATGATGTGTCCTGAATGTTATTGCTCTCTCGTGCTAGTCATACTGTTGTAAGGTTGAACACACCAGAGTTATGTATGTATCCGTCACTAGAGCATGCTATATAGACTTCATTTTTTGCCATTATTAAGGTTACTTTGTATTGTGATTGAAGCTGCAAAATCCTCTTCTCTTTCGAGCTCACACAGGCTCAATGACCAACTAACTCTGGTTGGGGGTTTGTCGTTTATTGGCTACAAGCACATATTAGACGTTCTCCTTCCCTTGCGAGAATGTGTCGATCGGATCCTCACAATTTTCAATCTATAAGACTGTATCACTTGTGAGAAGTTGTATGCATTTTATATACTGTTCTAATCGTTATCATCATCATCGTCATCCAGAGAGCAGCATCATGAAATGACGAGTTGGAGAGTAGGTCGACGTCGATTTTTTTTGTATTCGCCATGTTTACGGAGAAGATAAACCAGAAAAACGGAAGGATATGGATGGAAGTAGAGGAGTTAGTAGTAGTGAATCAAATCATGTGCAAGTTTGGTTTTTGGGTTTGTGACCACGTTCACGTTTTTCTTTCTTTCTTTTTTGGCTTATATAGTTTTATGGGTTGTGGCGGTGGTTGTGGGATGGTGATAATGATGAAGTGTGGCTCCAGCAGAGGAAGATCGACAACACATACAAAAAAGTTTTCCACTTTCACTGCGATGTTTTTTATATTCTGCTTTTGGTCATGGGATCTTTTTTATTGTTTCATTTTGAAAATAGAATTAGGAAAGAAAGGAATGAGAAGAGGAAGGATGGCAAAAGTGTATGTGTAGTGGTGTGGTGGTGGTGGCGAGAAGTAGTAACAGTGAATGAAGAAAAAGTAGGACCACCCTGCATGCCAATGCAATATGTGATAATATTTCATCTTGAAAATATAGTTTTTTGGGGTTTGGGCAGTAATAGAAGGATGCGATGGTGTTCTCTGCCAAGAGGAATACAAACGAACACAGAATGAAAAAAGTTTCTTTTTGCCGACTTTGTTATTATTATTATTATTATCATTACTGATCTAATATGTACGCGTCCTTTGGTACAGAATCTAATGTCCTGTGTGTGCATCTTATGGTATTCGATCGAGACTCTACCGTATAGCCGCACTATATGTGGGTTATTGCCGTTACCAAATAATATTTTTTGATCGTTTTCCCATTAGGTATAATTTTTGGGTTTCTTTCGGAGAGAGAGGCAAAGAGATGTAGTATAAAAAATAAAATATTTTTATTGTCTCGCGCGGGTTGAAATGGGCAAAATTCAAGAGGCGCAGCGAGGGAAAGAGACATACACAGAAAAAAGTCAAAAGGGAAGGCAAGATTTTTGCGGTTTCCTTTTTTCCCCTGGAATACACTCAAATATAGAGATTCCTATCTGCAGATAAATCCATCACCCCCAAATAGATAGATAGATACACATGCACAAGGGCAGTTTTACAAGAAAAATGATGAAATTTGAACGTTTATTATGAACGAAACTCCTAACCAATTTCTTGGAGAGGCACTTTCTAGAACTTTGAACTCCTACTGTCATGATAATATCGAGCAAAAGTATCTATTAAAACTGTATGTAGTTGCAGCCCAGCACCATTTTGTTCTGGCATTATCATAATTTGTTTGACTCAGATTCGATATCGTCTTCTCGCACAGAGCGGCCTGTAATCGGTGGTGCAAGAGGGCATCAAACAGTTTCTAAAAGCTGCAAGAGTTTTCGTTATAAGAAGAAAAAGAAGCCGACATATCAGTTATATCTACAATTATTATTGCTTTCGATTGGCTATAGAGAGAACAATAAAAAGGAGGAAATGGCAGCATCACCAGAAGGTTCAATATTGTTGTTATCTCTACTTTGCGGTTTCTTGCCTCGAAAAGTGTCTGTGTTTACAGAACCATGTAAGGACAGAGAAACATTTGAACTTTTACAACGACCACTGATACATATTTACAATGAAGCAATACTATTTTGAAAAAAAAAACACAAAATGACACAATTCCTTGTTTTCTATGAATGTCAAATATTTAACTTATTCGTCTATTCATAAAGTGGAGTTCGTGGACTGGTCATATGCACACACGCATATTTATCATTTTCTATAATTTAAACACTGATGCATTCATGAATGTGACTGTTGTTTCCTCAAAACTGATACACGATGGGCGATTATCACAGACAAGCAATATTGAAATGTATCAGTGATATACAATAAAAACAAAAAAGGTCATCATCATCTCATGCATCTCTCTCTCTCTTCTCTATACAAAATAATTTTATTATATGAGTGGTTTATTGCTTTTCTGATAATGATCCCGTATTCAACTTCTTCATTGTTCATCCATTAAATCATGTGACCTTACAAGCAATAAGTAAAGTTGTACGTCCGCATTGCTTACTATTCTGCCCGCTACCCGTCATCGTAAATAGTGGCTGGTATACAACTGCCCAGAGCAGGAGTTGAGTCATCAAGTCATCACATTATTCTTGTTTGGTCACCGTCGTCTTCGTCGTCGTCGTCGTCCACCGTTTTGTACTCGTACATCTGAGGTTTTCTTTTAAAAATCACTACAAACAAACTACAGTATTACCACCACCACCACTCTTATTAAAATTTTCCTTCTTTTACTTTATTACGTGTAACATCAAAGATGATCGGCTGGGCGAAGAAACAACGGCATCATTATTGTAAAACAAGGAATTGTGCTTCTGTTTCCTCCAAACCCAAAATGCACCGGGCAATAACAATACTGTGTGGAGTTGGGGAATCGTTTTATGACCTTTTATGCCATAAAGCTGTGCACATGGCCTATCTAAATCGTCTTGTTTCTCGGTAGTTAACAATCCTGTTTTCGATTGTTTTATTCATTCATACTTCTAGCGGTAGTGGTAGTTAGATGTTCGATCGTCTCTAGTTGCATTATTTTTCTTTTCCTAAAATCTCAACAAACTTGTGCGTGGTAAGTACAAAGCACCAGTGGTTTCAGTACAAGAGTGAACTGATCATAATGAGTTTGATTGAACTCGCTCTCTCTCTCTCTCAACAGTGTAATTACATTCAAGAGTAAATCACTTTATTCGTTTATGTGGCTCTTGAACAAAAAGGCTAACTCGCTCTCTCTCTCTCTCTCAACAGTGTAATTACATTCAAGAGTAAATCACTTTATTCGTTTATGTGGCTCTTGAACAAAAAGGCAAGTAACATTTTATTTTCTTCCCGTATATTCCACTTCCTGATAATGGCTCCGTCGTATATACCCAAAAGTTTATTAAATCAACTAATATCGTTGTTCAAGTGTATACTTTGTACTCGCACTTCTCTTCCAGTACTCCACTCTCAGTTTTCTTTTGCTACAAACACAATACACTTTTATCATGAAACACAAAATTCATTTTTATAAAAGTAATTTCTATTACAAAATCTTATTGCCGACATACATTTTGTACTAGTTCCGACGAGCATGGTCATGTCCATTTACAGCCGTCTACCTATAATATGGTGCACATCACAACGTATACGTACAACCATCCATAGAGAGAAAAAATAAAGCGTTACAACATCCATTCGAGTAAAGAAAAATTGGGGTCCTTTGGCTTTGCCTTCTTCAATAATATTTATTACAGCATCAAAAAGAAGGAAAAATGAGCTAGTAGTTTACTCGTTTCTCTTTCCTGCTTCCCTCTCTCTCTCTCTATCCTTCCGAATACATACCTAATTCTATTTTTTGCAACAATTTTTCCCTTCCACTAACTTTTACCGTAGTGCCTGTTCCCCTGAGCATCACTATTTATTTCAGAAGATGTTATTGTAAACTGAAGTAAGATATATGTATCTCCCTTTTGCCGGCATTGTGTCCCCAATTCCAGACTCAAGCAGTGTAATAGAGATATATAACCGTTTTTGTAAAAAGCAGTCACGAAAAAATGGAAAAAGATGTTAAAAATTTGGTGTTATTACGTATAAGGTTATCAAATGCCCTGCTTTGGGCTGCCAGGGTACGTAAAGCTTCTCATACTTTCAGTTGTCTAGTGTCTCCCTTTCTCTGTGCTTTTGTTCTTTCTTCTGTGAGTGATAAAGGGAACATTGAGCAATGAGAGGAGAGAGAGAGCAAGAAGAAAATATTGTACTCACTCAACTGAACTCATTCATGGCTGAACAATTTTTCAAAAAGCAAATCGAGCTCGAAACAGGCTGCTCTAGCTCGCCATGCACAAGTGAAGTCTTAAAGTAGAGAAAACCATTAACTCTTAGGATCATCAGTCCAGAATAAAGTAGCCAATAGTATAATTTAGCGTTTGTGTGTGTAGCACGTACTCGCTCACACACACTTCAACAGCCCTTTCATTCCACACAAGGGCTCCTTTTACCGGTTTGACTTTCGTGAGGTAATATAAAATCTGTACACTCTTACGGCGATGATGGTGAAAGCCCCCTTTTCAGATCCTAATATGTAGGTCTATTGTTTAGGGACCCACAGTCGGTCAGTCATTATAAGTCAGAGTGGTGCCGAGTGCGTATGTGTTTGGAGTTTCGAAGAGTCTTTGAAATATTGGTGTTTCCGCGGTGCCAATCTATCATCAACGAAAAAATGAAATTCGGCAAGACCACCTTTCTATACCCATGTAATTCAATATAACCATATTTTTATTGTAGTAATAATGCCTCTCCTGCTTCCATGAATAGTTATGACTGTATTTATCTATTTATTGACTGCGTGCTTGGACGTGGGAATCGTTTTTTATTTTGTTTATATAACTCATGAAATTATGTGTAACTTTCTGAACTCGCACGGTAAACACTTCACGTTAAGTACCAACAAGCAGTGGTACTCCATCTCCTTTTGGTTGGCAATATCAGCCAATTTTTGTAGAAAACTGATGTGGAGGCATTTCTTGAAGAGGAATGTACATTTCAGTCACGGGGGAGTTGAAACAAAAAATAGGCTTGTAGTCACAAACACACAATTTCTTTTCCCTTCCATTTTCACTTTCTTATAAAAGACAAAAGGTGTTTCGAATTCTTTTTAGGACAACTCATGTCAATAAAGGCATACTCTACTATGGCAAGGATGAAGGGAAGATATCCGATATCATGAGACCAGACTCAAAAATATGCCAGGTTAAAAATAAAACATGAAAGTTCACTTGCCCAAACTCGATGCGCCCACCTTACTTTTTCATTTTCTTCGCTTGGTTAAAGAAAATGCGGAGAAAAAAATGTATGTATCAAGGAGAGCAACCAATTCATTTCTTCTGCTAAAAACTAAGGAAAACAGCAAAATTCACTAATGATTTACCATTCGCCCTAAACTTTTTTGTGAATAAGAGCGTATTCGTGTTATATATGCTTCTTTTATTTTCTCATTTTTCACAATACGCACACAATTTTCACTTTTACTCTCTTAGCCAGTAGCATTAGGAAGACCTCTCTGTTGTTTATAGGCTATCCTGTTTCATTTTCTCGGATGATATAGTCATGCTGGTTTATACCAACAACAATTTTACTGATGCGTGGGTGGAATGTGCAGTAATAATATTACTCTTGTTCACGATACGGGCTCACAACATATGACAGTAAATATGAATACCACCTACACAATAGCCAGAGGTTGCAGAAGCGGCCAAAAAATGAAAGAATGGTGAAGAATAGGTAAAGGCTACATTCTTGCTCGGGCAAGTCTGGTTGAGATCTAAAGGGATCACATCGTCAGCCTACGCACAACTACTATTGTACTCATAGTCAAGAGTCTTGAGTCCGAACAAGAGAAACAACGAACCCAGAAAAAAGAAAATATACAGTAAATTGTGCATTAGAGCGGATGTGGACATCCACATTTTGAAATTGGATCATATCATGTTATTATTACTATTATTACTCGAAGGAGCAAAAAAAAAGAATCCAGCGGGAAAAATGGGATAGAGCCAGTAGACCACCGCAGGACTTTCATTAGGAAAGTAGCCAGCACTAAACACAGCAATGTGTCTGGTGAGCAGACAGAGAAACCACAAAAAATATTAAGTGTGTGTGTGTGAGCGCCGAAATAAGATCCTTTTTTAGTCTTTCCCGTTCACTTACTCACTTCGTATATCATAATATTGGACACCACCACCACACGCGTTTCCGCTGTTGGTCATCAAGACACAAGAGACAAAGACTCTCGCCTACTGATTTCCACTTTCCTTTCTGGCGCTGATGTTGATGAAAATGAAGTCGTCATCATAAATATCGTGTGTAAAGCTGCTGGTACTTTACTTTAAGACTTTCTCTTCACTTTCGGTTCACCAATTTTGTCATCGGCCATCGCCATCAACATTTCTTCCAAGATGAGCGAGAGGGTCGCAAATTTTGGGGGAAGGAAAATAAACTGCCGCCAAGCATCGTTTTCCACCAGCTGCCCACTCTATTGCATTAAGGGAACGGAGTTTCAAAACACCCGCGGCAGGAGTAGGAGTAGTAGTAGTAGTAGTAGTAAATAGCCTGTTTTCCAGACTACTGTTTCCTGTCTGACCATTTCTACTTGAATGGAAGATAAATTGTAGGACATGGGCCATCGACCCAGTTTCCTTTCGCCTCCTTTCTGAATACATAAGTTGCCGGAGTGACTTCCTTCCTTCCCGGTATCTTTGAACACTTTGTATATATACAAGCAATAAGATAAACATGAGTGACTGTACCGTATAATGTATGTACGTTTGTCAGTTTGGACAAAAAAGTGCGAAATAGGGTAATCACGAGAGTCCTTTGGACGACAGAGTCTTCTTCATTGAAATTATACCCAGGCAGGCTGACTGTGTGTGTGGGCGAGTGAAAGAAAGACTACAGAACCCAGTAAGGTTTTCTTGATAGTGTAGTTGTGTCAATACTAAAGGGAAACGCCAAACTATTTTGCTACACACAGCAATTTACCCAAGATGGACAAAGTTGCAGTCAGCCCTTTTTGAATGACAGAAATATTGTTGCGGAGCAGAGTGAATGTATGGGTATTATTGCAACTTTTAGCATTTTCTGGGCTTGTGTTGTATATATTTTCTCTTTGCCGCAGAAGAAATAGGAGCCCATTGTCGAGTAAAGGTTTTACCAATGCATAAACCCAACAAGAAAAGAAATACAAACGTAAGGGCAACACACGAGGATTACTTGATACCGATATTGTATGTGTATCTCTTCTCTCTCTCTCTCTNTACAAACGTAAGGGCAACACACGAGGATTACTTGATACCGATATTGTATGTGTATCTCTTCTCTCTCTCTCTCTGACGGAAGAAATTATGTGAGCCCCCTTACAAAAAGGACAATAATGATGGCAGTGTTTTCCGGCCAAAGGAATCTGTACAACTCGAATAAATATAAAAAAGATCGAATGTGCCAGGATAGGAACACGGGTTTACCAAAGTCTGTTTTGGGGAATAAATATATTTGTAGTCTAGAAATAGCAAACCGTCGTCGTTCGTAGGAGGCGCTCTATAGGAGCGCACAGGGGCCGCGTGGTATTTGGTCAGTCGAACCGGCAGAAAGTGTGTAATAATCGCAATAAGAAATATCATCTATTTCTTACTTTTTGCTTCTTTTCCGTCACAAAAAAAATTGGGGAACGAACAGACAGGGAATAATTTACTTTGAGGTAGAGGTACACTACACATTACACATAAATGTCTATATATATATAGCTATATACATGCTCATATTTGAGTTTACCAGCCGACGGACAACGTTTCACAAACGTACCCTTTTTATGGGATATTACGACTCAATTTTTTCCTGACTCTTTTTCTGAAAATAATAAAAGCGAAAGAAAAAGAAAATTGGTAGTGAACTGTGTAAAACCAATGAAGTATGAAATTTTTTTCCTTGTACACTACCAAACGAATCTACCCTGTATTTTGGTCTTTGTGATCATCTCTCTCTCTCGTCCGCCTCCATTCTTTTTATATTCCATTTTCTTCTCAAAGAGAGCACGATGACTAGCTTTACTTACGGACGACGGACTCTTCTAAGTTTTCAATCCCTTTTATGCTCCATTTTTTGTAAAAAAAATCCCCATTGCCAGAAAACGTAAAATAGAGAGCCAAAGTGCAGGGCAATGTCTCAGACAAGAAGCGACAGCAAAATTGTGAAGTTTTTTTTCTCTCTCCCTCTTCCTTTTCCATAAAAAGAAATTTTTCTTCGACAGCAATAGTAGCAACAGTAGTAGCAAGGGCAAAAGACCAGATTTTTTTGGAAATGACTCGTCAGCAATAGAAGAGCAGTTAGTAGCCTCATAATAACTCCAGCGCAGCGTGAATCTTGATCTACGACGAAGTTGGTTTTTCATTTGAGAGAGAAATTCACTCGTTTGCCGTGTTGCTTGCATCATTTTTATGGATAAAATGTGCATATCGAGTTCCATCTTTTTATTTTTAAGAGAGTAATGCTGCCTGCCACGAAGGCGAATAAGGCGAACGTTTGATATGTTCGTCATTTCTTCTTTTTTGCCGGTTGGAACTCAATGAAAGGCTCATAAGAAAGCGAGCTAGAGTCAAAATGAAATGTGATGTAAAGAATAATATATGTGTGTAATAATAATACACACAAGTAATGTTCGAAAGGCTCCCGCTCCTTACCCCATGCCACGTCAGAGCGTTTCAGTCAGTAAGTCATTTTTACGGGTCATAATGTGCATATCACGTTTCATAGAAAAAAAAAATGAATTGCCTTGCTCCAAGTTGGAGGTGGTAGGTGCTTTGAAGACTACTACTGGTGGTAGCAGCGAGTGAGGATACGATGTGTATAAATGCTATTCGATACGAGTGAATGCGTGTTTTATTGTTGTTTTTTGAAACATGAAACGAGCCTACCAAAACCGCACATTTAAACACGTACAAAAACGTCAGTCAACTTGGGAGTTAGCGACAAATGTACAACATTGCATCAAATTACGTATTATTCTACCGCTTCTGCTGCTTTTGTTGCTACATCTGGTAGTAGTAGTACAACATTACTTTGTTTGTTTGTACTAAGCTATAGCAAACTACATGGAACGAGGGGGAACGTTTGGTGGATAAATTAAAGCAAAATTTTTTATAGGACTACTGGTAGCTGGTACTGGTAACTGGGATAGTACACACACCAGTGTGGTGGAAACAGCAGGTATTCTTTTATGGAAATTGATACGGTTGGTTGTAGAAGTGGAGGGGAAAAACGCTAAAAGATTCTCTTGACAAGGGAGCGACGAGTACGTCATTATTTCTAAATTGAACTAATTTCAGTTTGCACTATTTATTAAAGGATGTATTTGCCGTGAATTAATTAGTTTTTCAGAGTTGATTTCTTTTTGTTTCTTTAAAAAAACAATTAATTTTGGTAGTTAAGGCGGACTCTTAAATTCATGACAACTAACAGTTATCAATGCTTTTCTTATGGCATCAAATCTGTCGGAAATTGAACTTTTGTATAAATTGTATAGGGCGATGCATTCCAATATTGCAAATATGGCTAAATCGAGGATATTGATATCTTTGTCAAGAAAAGTTCCATTTACCTCGTATGCAAAAGCAAACATTTTTATTCTTGCCAGTAGAAAAGGATTTAATACAAAATATTTTGGCTATTCCTTGAGATTCTACTCGAGACACGAATTTATTATACCGCCAAAGAGGCACTATTGAAGCAAAGAGAAATCCTTTACAATTTTCTCGATCTTTAGTTCCATCGTGCGGAGCTTTAGAGGATAAAAAGCATAAATCTGTCGAGCTTACGTTTTTTCACCCTTGTGGCAAACTTTGCGGCGATTTTTGCTTTCTTCAAAAAAAAACCCCCAAACAGCTGCCTATACAAATATGCATAACAAGCATGCCTATTTTCTATTGTATATCTGACGCCATCAATAGCATCCCACAGCAGTTTTATTCCGACCGACATCATCTGCAAAATTGTATTTTTTTCGTTCCCTATGCGCCAGTAACCACAATGTAATACCTAAAAAACGAAATGATCGATACTGGCCAATCCGTCTTGTAATAACAATGGCCCCACTGCTGGGTTTATGGAGTCTACGTCTTATATAGCAACAATATTTACGACTTTTATGCATTTTCCATTTCCCTCTATGCGTACATTCACCACTAACAAGCTGGTGTTGTCGTAGAGGGACAAACTGTTATTTTCATACGTGGGGATATTATAGAGATTTAAGATTTTTGGCACTTCCATTCCTTCTTTATGTCTCCCATCTTCCACACGCCATTTGTAAGGTTCTCCCCATCAATCTCCCTATGTAACTAATATACGCACAAAATAACAAACGAGTGCTGGGCAGAAAAATGTCATACGTGTCATGTCCTTTGCTTTAATAAGTGCTCGGTGTGCTCCGCTCAGAAAAAATACCACCACACCACCTAACATGGCTTATTTCTCGCTCTATCACAATCAGTCATCCGTCGTTTTTATCCTTCCCCTTTCCTTTCTTTTGTGTTTGTGCCGATTGTGCGTGTGTGTGCTATCGAACTACACCTATATGCTTGCCTGCGTGTGTGTGTATTTATTTTTTGCTAAAGATTATTATTGTTATTGTTCCCCAATTGAACAGGATGGATGGAGATGGAAAGAGAGGGAGAGAGAGAGGTTATTTAGAAAATGAGACAAATTTAAGGCTCACCCTATCACTCTCTCACAAACAAAACACTTGCACGATTGAACGTTTCACAAATGTACGTACCTACCTATTCATACCCGTTGCCTGCTCTTCTCAATTTCTCCTTCGTTAAATGGCTTATACGCGTTCCCTTTCAATTCTCTCACTTTTACAACTCACTCACTCACACACAGCGAACAATCAGCACATAATATGAAAATTTATGCACTCTAGCTGAACCAGGATGGTAGGTAACTGAATACGACATAAATGGTCTCTTTACTTTATATTCCCTTAACAATGTATCCTTTACGAATAAAAAGTACATAAACATTTGCCAGCAGTCGATAATCATTTTTTTGGTGCCCGTTCAACAACAGGCAGATTGCAAGGAGCAGATACGGACGTACAGTTGGCAATAAGTTAGACGAACAAACGGTCGTAGACATTTATGTGTTTCTTTTTACCGTCTCAATTTCATATTTTTTTTCTTTCAAATGTACCACTACCACCACCAATAATAACGCATTTGAGGGTATAATATTGGTCATTATGAAGCACTAACGATAATGATAATAGAGCCATTTTCAACGCTTTTATACGAATAATGATATATACATTAAATGCCGATTTTAAAAATATGCTCTCGCCAGTTGCGTGTGCACGTTCTTTGCGAAAGGTAATAATACAATTGGGGAAGGACGACATAATAGTACAATATAAATAAGTTATTTTTCGGTAAAAGAACAAGAACACTGCACAGGTATTAAGAAGCAGAAACTTGTGCGCTATTGTTATTTTTTGGGTACTTTTTTTTCTTCGCTCGCTCGCCTCTATACCGTTTCGGGTTTTCCTTGAAACCTCGATTTTTACAACAGGGCAATGAGCTTAAATGTAAAGGAGCCGATTATTTTGTGGAAGATGATGAAGATGATGGTAGTGTGCAGAGACAGACAAAAGAAGAGATTTGAAAGCAGTAGGGAGGGATGAAATGAATAAAAGTGGTATGATTATCACGACGGTGATGGTGAGGATAAGAAGAAGAATGTTGGAAGTTGTTGTTATTGTTGCAGCCAGTCTATTCATCATACAAAAGTGGCATATTGGATAAAATGTACACACATGCGATCCCTATCTTATCACCATCTGATTTCAAGCTGAAAAATTGCCTTTGCTTGTACTAACGCACCACTAGACTCTCTCTCTCTCTCTCTCTCTCTCTCTCTCTCTCTCTCTGGTCTTTTGTACTATGTGTCCTAGTAAAAAGGTTGTGCATTAGTAGCGGTAATAGTGTGTATAATAAAAGGTGGCAAAACTGGCTTGACACACAGGTAAAAGCGTTGTTGCAAGCAGCGAGCGAGTTTGGAAGAGTAGACAAAGAGTAGTAGTTCTGCAGATGTTATCGATATCATTTGTCGTTTCATGTGTGTGTGTGTGTGTTGTGTGTTGAAAACAGTGTCAATGTCAGCTTCTGTTGTATTTTTGCGTTGTGTACCCACACCGTTTTCGGTTGTTGTGTTCTCTCTTTTGAATATTGGATGTTATATGCCTGCCGTTCAAACATCATATCTTTGAACTAGTCAACCGGATTAAAATGTTTGTGACAAGTACAAAATATGAGAATTACATTTTTTATGTTGTGCAGTAATGATGGCAGAGGTATTTTGTAGTTATGCATGGTATTCAAGCATACTCGGGGAATTCGTCCTGGGCTTGGCACCGCCGCCGACCCACCAAAGCATTCTTAATTATATCAAACAAGGCAGAAAGGTAACAACCTCACACAATGCCGAGCGAATTGAATAGGAATTATATTTTACGGGTCTCAGCCTAAATAGCGGAAAATTTCCTACAAAATTTTTGCCGGGATAAAAAAAGGTGCTCATTTAAACTGTGAAATATATTAGTACAACTGGCAACTGACGTACAGAATTGCTCCGACTAGTTTTCTTGATTTTAACTGTTTGTACAGTCGATTTAGTTGGATTGCACCCTTGTGATCATAAAATTGTTTACGTACTACCTATAAACCCATGCTCCTACTTACGGTAGAGATCGTGCCAGATAATTTTCAATAAGTGACTCTCCCTCCATGCAATAAAAATACACCTGGCGAGACCATCTCGGTTATAAAACAGCTCCTTTTTTAAGAAGAAAAAAAAGGTAGCGTCCTACTTTTTATCCTGTACTTAACTAGCTACCTATAGAATTGCACTGCGACCAAGTTTTATGAGGGGGATCCCTGAGAAATGGTTTCTGCATGTGCAGAGACGTGAACCGTAAGGACACACTGTGCACGTTTAAGTATACAAACTTAATAAAACTGGAACAAAGACGCACACAAGACACCACCACATGTTGGGCCAACGTCAATGTGCCAAAAACGACAACAGGAAAGTAACCGAGAAAATAAGCTTTTCGTATAAAGGACAAGAGACAAGAGCTATTCTCTACGCAAAACTAAATATCTGTAAAAAGGAAACACACCACTGCACCGGTTACCACCATTATTTTCTCGATCGTTCCAAAGTATAAAGGAACACAAAAATGGATGATGGGGCGACTTTCTTTCGCTCTCTCTCTCTCTCTCTGGACAAAATTACTGGCCATTTTCTTCCTTACCGTTTTTCCTTTTTACACTTTATACATTCCGTTGCGCCACATGCTGCTGCACAGGGCACACACTTTTCCAAAAAAATAGAAAAAAGAACCGGACACTGCAATGTCCGGCTTCGAGCAAGCTCACACAAACGATATAGCTGGGCCATTGCCATTATATATTACCTTCTTGTAATATTCCCTCTAACAGTGTATATACATTTCTAGTTTGCTGCGGAAAATGGGAAAGGAAAAGCAAAGGAAACTTGTTAAATAATTATTTTTGCCATGCGGCATTCACATTAGAACAGTGATCTTTACACAACACATAAAAAAACAAACAGGCACCCTATTTTTATATTGCTTTATATCAGTCTCCTCATTTCGTGTACAGCAGTTCAATTACTTGTTTTGTCCCATTTCTCTAATATTACGCGTCTAAAAAGTTTATGTATTTAGTGGTGGCAGCGGCAACCCTATATAATAAACTACTTAATTCCTAATCGAATACAATCCAATCCACTCCGTCTCCCTTACTAGTAGTACAGTGGTTACCTGCAAAAGGAAAAATAAGGTCAAAGTTTAATTTTTAATCACCGTTCGTCCAACCAACTTTTTTGGAGTATTTCAGCACAAAAAAAGTACAAGGGGACGAGAAATAACTATCCGACCTTTTTATGGGTTATTATGCCAGTGAAAAGAGAAAGGTGGGCTTCTTTTCGTAATTTCTTGCTTCCTTTCTATTATTCTTCTTCGTTGAACTCATTTTCTTTCCCTCTTTTAAAGTAAAGAGTAGAGGCTTTAATCTATAAAGACTATCATTCGCCATGATGCTCAACATTGAAAGAGGGGAAAGAGTACGTAATCCACAGATGTATGATTGCTATTGGTAGTACAGGCCAGTAAAAGCACTAAAACTCTTTTTGGGAGACTTTATCTCTTTCTTTTTCTCAAAAAGTAATATTATTTCGAAAGAAGCTTGAGGTTTCCGTTAGTTATTGCTTTTTCCATGTGATTTTTCTGGGATTGACCCTGTCTGCCGTTTATTGGTAAGTATGGTTGTTACGGCTGATTCTGATGAAGACCTCTTTTCTCTTTCATTTCTTTAGTAGACCGTGTGTGAGTGTGTGTGCCTGTAAAGAAAAGCTATTACGTGAATCATCGTCTTGTTTGATGAAGAAGATAGGTTGGTTGATGGAAAATGTAAAAAAAAGTAAATAGGAAAAAGAGAAAGCATGTAGAACAGAACAGATTGGGATCGAGCTGATGATGAAGTAACAGCAGGAGAAGAAAAAAGAGTAATCACACCCAGAAACAAGCAAGGAAAGCAAACCCTTTTCCCGAGAAGAGGAAAAAGTTTTGTTAGCGGAAAATATTTTGCGACGATGATGAGACCAGTAAATAAGCCACTTCTGGTTTTCTCAGCAAATCTAGCCAAGTAACAAGTGTGCCATAATGTAATATTTCCACTTTTTCTTCCAATTTCAAACCTTGCCAAAAGACATATAAAAACATGTACCTAGAAGCAAGATCTTAGGATGTCAAAGAAAAACTCATTTTGAGATTTGAAAATAGGATTACACACCACTTTTCGTCTTTTCTCCCCCGTCTCCTCTCTCATACAAACACACACAGCACTCCATACAAACTTGGTGGCACCACACAGCCCATAGTCCACTGTCTGTGGTGGTAATTGCTTCGCTCTATTCACGAAGAGCAGTATAAGTGAACTGGACGGACCCTTCCCGTCTCTCACATACACACACACACTCCGTCCAAGTACAATCAGACTTAACCCGACCATCTTAGGAAGTGGAAGTGAGTGGGTGAACTGAATTGGAAGAAGAAGGCAAGCAAAAAAATATACAAAGAATACTACATACCAGTTGGACGACACGTTCATACACAAAAAATAAACTATTTTACGTCATATAGAGACTTACAAGGAGGAGACTCTAAAGCTTATTTGTAAGGAGAAAATGGGAAAAAATCTTAAGCTTTTGCAAAAGGACTTAAGTGTTTGGACGGTAAAATTGGCCCTTGCTGCCTTCCACTTTTTTTGGCTACACTCGAGTAAAGCTTGCGTATAGCGCCAATCTAAAAGAAGACCTACTTGGAACCTTTTCTATAGTTGCTTCGAGTGCTAAGTACGATACCACCAATGCGCTCTATTCTGCTTCCGGCATTGAATATTATATGCTTACTCCCACAGATAAGCTTGTATCACACCATATGTGGTCGCGATATATATTGTCCCAAAGTTCACAGTGTGTATATATCAGCTCGTTCAAGACGTTCCTATAAGATACGCATAAAATGTTAGACATTACCCACTTTTGGAGCAGCGGACAGCGTATTTACCGTGGCGAATAGACACATCTTTCCAAAAGCCCCCTTGTCTGCTCCTCATCTCATCTGCTTTACCACACTCTAGACTACCCTTTTCCAAGACAAGTTTTGCACTTTCAACGGCTCTGCAAACGAAATTCACAGTAGTAGCACACTTTTTTGCAATTCTTTATGACCACACTCTAGATAGTAAAGGGGAGATAAAAAAATATATATAAGGCAGTAATGATAAGTTTACAGGACGGGTTTTAGTGGTCGTCCGTTTGACTAACAACAACGGAAGCGTTTTCTCTTATTCATTCCACTTCCCCACTTTGCTTGTCGTACACTTGGTGGTCTACTTGTACATGGATGTATGTTTAGTCTCTCTTTTTTTCTGTGTCCGTTGTTGGCCAGCGCCATTGTGTGTGTATGTGTGTTTTTGTGTGTGAAAGTGTTCTTGTGGTTGTCGGAATGGGTGTAAAACTACAACGTATTTTAATATATGTGGCAACTTTATTGCATTTCATGACTGGAGGCTCTTCTTGTTCTCTTTCCCTTGATTGCAGAGTGTCTTCCAGGATTACTGTTGCTGCATTGCATTTTCTTTCCTTCATGTCATAATGTCTGAGTAGAACAAGGATGTACTTACGGATATACAGCACATTATTACGCACCTTCCTATGTTGCTCTTATCATCATCCCCATCGTGTCCTTATCCGTTCCAACAGCGGCAACATTACACGGTGACGTTATTGCTGAAACTTATTAAATGAAGTGATCTCTTGGCAAATAAAAAGCTGGTTTAGGCTATGGGCGAGAGAGAAGCGGAGAAGAAAGTAGAGAGTTTGCAGGAGAATACCTCAAAGAGCTACGACTACCTCCTTATATGAAAGTGTCCCTTTATGCGAGCCCAGTTGAGCGGGATAGCCCCTTTTGTTTCAGACACTTTGCTTTGAACCTCTCTCCAGAGAGTTACACATTGGAAGATTTACAAATTCTGTGGTTTAATCGTAAGAAAAGGGAGAGAATGCGTAAGCAGTAGTGCGGGGATATTGCTATTGCTTGATCAGCAGTACGCAGGATGAGAATACGGAGTTATACGGTAACTTCAGCTTTGAATCTCAATTAATTACTAAACACGAAAGGCTAGCAGATAGGCATTTATGGTTTTTCCAAGGAAAACGGTTTTTGGCTACCCTTTCATATCCTCCCTGGTTTTACTTTCTAACTTGATTCATTCCGCTTTCTTGCCTTCTTATATTTATCTTTCCTCGTTCTTTCCTGGAACTTCCACACTACACGATACGTACTTCAATTTTTGCCGATTTCTCTCCGTAAAAAGTAGAGTGGAAAGAAAGTACATACTTATGTATAACGACAGAAGGACCAAGGTGAGATGGAATTTGCCCACCAGGAGAATAGAAAAAAAATAAGACGATATCTCTGGGTAAAGTTTTACGGGTCCGTATGTGTCAAACGGAATGGTTAAACTATTGCCATCTGAGATGATGAAAAAGTAATCTCAATTTGATTCATGGCAATCATAAAGATGCCTAGAAGAGGCTATAACAAGGAGGGTTGGTTATAATGTAATGTGGAAGGGAAAACTGGGAAGTGTAAGTAATTCAATGCAGGTGCCCATCATCAAACTAAAATGAAATGACCATGAAGTCAGAGAAAAAGTGTGAGGGAACCGGTGTGCACTGCAGCCAATTTGAAAAATGCTACATTATGCAAAAGGGTTTATATATCAGCGCGTCTCAGCCCGTTTTATGCAAACTGGTAATATATTTGATACTTGGAGACGGATTTAAGTGTGTACTTTCTGACCATCAGCGTTGTGGAGTGGGTCTTTTTCATTGATTTTCTTTTAGAATGACTGAGATTTTGGAGGATCTACGAGGAATAAAAGAGAAAGATATATACACTTCAAACCCGGTTATCTCCTTTTCTATCTCTTCTCCGGCGATCCACTAGCGCGCCGTGTTTTGCTCAACTAACTGCTCTCTAGTTCGCTTAACAAGAAGAGGATAAAGTTTATCAAGTGTGGGATGCGGTGTCCACGCAGCAAAAAGTTTCTTTCCAGCTGTCGATGAGATTGTCGTTTGCGGTACCTGTGGGACCGATATAGTAAAGTTCTATCGTTCTACAAACCAACATTTCTCTCTCTTTGATTAATTTGATGCGATTTCAATCTTCCTCTCGGTGGAGAAAAGGAAATAATAGGGGGTTTCTCGCTGAAAATACGGAATATAGAGGAGGACGTTTACTGCTGAGGCAGTATCAGGCTGGTATAACGGCATGAAATGAAGGAGAGTACAAAAAATTGTAGAGCATTGGAAACTGATATGCATATGCTGTGTAGAGAGACAAGGGTATCTAAACAAAAGACCGGTATGGTGATAAAGGAAAACAAGGCGAGAGAGAATTGAGCTGACGTTGCACAGTTCTCTGACAAAAAGTTTTTTTTGCCACAACACACGACACGCAGAAATCATAGGTATATAAACGGAAAACCTACATCTTTTGGCAAACCAGAGCGTTTACCCTGGCCCTGCTCTGATGAAACGCTTTCTTGTGATTACACAACACATTTGTATTACAGCTTTATCACATCCCACATGGCACAAACGGAGTAGTAATGATATGGTAGTCACAAAGGGAGGAAAATGGAAAGCGAAAGTAGAAAACTGGAACGCAGGTTTACACAAGGCATAATAATAGTAGCAGTGCGGAAGCGAAACAAAGTGCAAATATGTGAATAGAAAGTTATGAAGAAAGTGTGAAAACCCACTTTTCCTTCCCCACTACTTGTCTGCCATTTCAGGATACTATTGTTGCAATGCTGTGCCTGTCTTTTCTTTGCTATGCTTACTTCTGGGTGGTCGTCATTGGGATGATGATGATGATGATGAATATGACGAAGACGCATGATGATGTGTATCGCCTGTGAGCATGTATTTCTTAAATGGCCCGGTCATTTCTGAGAGAAGATGAAGGCAAGGAAGAAACGAAAATGAGCAAAGGAAAATGATGTGTTTTGTTGTGTTGGCCTGTTTGTTTCATGAGAAATGAAATGAGATAGATGCTTTTCACTCTTTTCTCGGCCCGTCGCTATTAATAAAACAAGGTTTATACTTGGTAAGCCCATCAGCCTACAACAAGTACACTAATAATAATGATAATGCCTAAAGAGAGAGAGCGAGTGGGAAATGAATGAGTCAGCGGAGCGGAACACCAAACCAAGCTTGCTCCGACAACCCCGAGAGTCAGGCAAGCAGGCGAGAAAGGAGGAGAAGAGAGAGAGAGAGAGAGAGAGGAATTTGCCAAGAGCAATAATGCACATGGTATCGTTAGTGAAGGTGGTGAAGAAGAGTTTGTTGTATCGCTTGTTGTGCTGTTGCACATGGTGTAAAATAGGTATATATAACAAGACCTTCGCTCGAGTTGTATTAGTATTATTAAGTAATAGCTGCACCAGCGGAAACACTTGAAAAGGGAAAGTTTTAAGGTTTGCTGGGATGTTGCAAAAGATGTATGTAGAGAAGACGAAGCGTACATTCATTTCAGCAAAAGAGAGAGAGAGAGAGAGAGAATACGTAGGTATACTTGTAGAAGTAAAATAACTAATCTTGTTAAAAAGCAAGGAAAGACGCGGCACACTGCACTGGCGGCGGTGATGAACCGTTGTGTAATACGCGTCTTCCATCCACTTTCTCATATTACTTCGCGTTAGTTTATATCGGGCATTTATAAATAAGTCAAGCGTATTTTCCTTAACTCATCTATTTTAGATGTGTATTTATATTTATATATGAGGGTATCCTATTATTATTATGTGGATGTAATAAGAAGGCTTGTTTGAAGATGAAAATGGAATACATAATCCTTCTTCAGCTCTGGGTACACAATCAACTCCTACTACTACTACTACTCCTACTTCGTCCTGACCCTCTTCGAAACGGCAGTGTTATATACCCACTGCTGGCGGGTTTTGTAAATAATGCAGACAAGCATGTACATACATACTCCTGGAGTGGCTGTGTAGCTCAACTTTTTTGCTTGAAGCTTTAATGAGCTTCGTGAGAAATTCACACCCACTTAAGTAAACATATGAGCTGGGGTTCCGTATGAAGCTGACAATGATGACAGTGGGAGGATGATCAGGATGATAGTAATAGGAGTAGTTGTATAAAATGTATGTGTGTGTGTGTGTGGAAGATGAAGTGATATGCTACTTTAAAAAATGGACATGACGGAGGAAGTGATACACAAACAGTACCTACATGGGCGAATCGTACACGAAGACGTACCTAATACGTACTTCATTTTACAAGGATCATGTTCCTTTTCTGGGCACGACGACGCGGTGGTGTTGTCGACGGAGGTATTAAGCGAAACATGTTATTAAGAAGTTAAAAGTAAATAAATAAGTATATAAGCAAAAGAAAATGTACGTTGGTGCAAGAGCGTTCGAGTTGACTAAGGGCTAAATACCTAGCAAACGTAAATTTTACTCACGCACACCCAAAAACTTTGGTCGCTCTTCATTATTTTTTTTTCTGTAGGCTTCAGTCTCTAATAGGTTTTACAAGCCTGCCAATAAACTACACAAGTAGACAACTGCTCTGGAGAAAAACAGCACCCAGGGATGTCTGTTTTTGAGTTTTGTGCAAACTTGCAGCAAACATTTAAAGTGCTTCGAGCACACATCATATATGTAACATGTGGAAGAGGAAGCCATATCAGAAATAGGAAATCTCGCTTCTGTATACACAAATTTTTTTTACTCATTCCTTAAACTTTTCCGAAAACAAGCAATTTTAATAATTTCCTGTTTCGCAGTCGCCGTATATAAATGGAAACAACAACTCGAGTCAGAGCGGGAAAGGAACAGATGGGTCCATTAAAAGAGTTTGCTGGAGAGTATTTAAAATAACTTCCGCTCATTATATTGACTTTTAAAAGGAATGGTCTTGGTTGTCAGAGTTGATACATCTAGATATATACTCCCATCGTTAGCTTCTGTTGTTGATATGTTACAGGAATGAAAATTGAAAAGAAACTTGGCACTGGAGATCCGTCCATTAACTATTATTAGGCGCATGTGTGTACCGAATCCAGCTCTATTATTGCATATCACTTCGTGACATGATAATTTCTTTACTCATTTACACTTGATATTATCATTGTTATCTTGCAAACGCTTTGACGGTGGCTATATTACCCCAGTGCAATTTTGCTTCTTCCTGTGCCAGAAAATTGGCCAACATCAGAGAGAAAAGTCAGTCGTCAAAAAAGATAATTTACTTTCTGCACGATTCTCATCATTATTATCGGCACCACCTGCTGGAAACTACACTAATGAGTGTTGCAAACGACGTCCATTTCTACTGAAACTAAACAATTTAGTGGATTTCTGTTGATGGAAATCTATTTGCAAAAAAAACTATGCTCCTTCGTTAGTGCTTAGTGCGTCTATATTACTATGTTGTTTTACGACCATCACGTAGTCAGCATCAGCAAGGAAAAGTAGAAAATAAACAAGTAATTTTTCTTTCATTTAGTCAATCTTTCTGCACAGTAGTAGACCGTTGAACTGTGAAGAGAAGCAATAACGGTTTGAAGGATATACAATCAAAATTCTTGGCTGCTTCCTCCCTTTCTACATCTTTAATTTCACGGCAAACATACCAGTTTCCAATTGGCTAGAACACAAGCAACTCACATCACTCAATACCAACATTAGCAACAGTTTCTCATTTGCACATCTCATCTTCAGCACTATCTCCCCCCATCTGATAATTCTATATTCTGTGTTCCTTCATTTTGAACCACTTACTTGAATCCTTCACTTCTCCTACTCCTCTGCCACCTTCATATCCCGTAAACCGATGATCTCAAAGTCATATAGACAGATAAGCGCGGAAACGAGAACAAGAATGAGATGTTCCTGCTAAAAGGGTAAACTGGAGCACAAAAGTATGAAAAGTTCATTTAACTTCTCCTCTCTCTCTCTCCCTCTTCTTTTCGCCTTTGAAGGAAACCCCGAATAGTTCTCAGTTGGATCAGTTTAGATCTCACGTAGGTCCTATTTGGGCCCGGCTATTATGTTTACTCTTTTGGTCTGACACGTCTGTCTGCTACTGCCTCACACAACAACAACATGTGAAGAGAAAAAGGATGAAGACAGACTGCTACTTTTCCCTTCTTCTCGCGTCGACTGAAAGTGAAACTAAAACTAGAGAAAGGTTTTTTCGTTCCTCAAGAGTTCATTTTTTGCAAACATTGACGAAAGCCCAGAGAGAAAAATAGTGTAAGCAAAAGCAAGTAGTCTGTTTTCCTACTCTCTCTCTCTCTACTTCAAAAAAGAGTTACCGTGATGAATGAAAATGAGAAAGAAAGAAAGAATGAGTGATGTGAAAATAAAGCAGCGAAATGAATGAATACTCAGATAGCACTTTATTTGCTGGTGGATGGGGAAGGATGTGTAATGAAGGAAAACTCTCGTTTTTGAGTATTTTTTTTTGCTTTCT
>JAHZNE010000984.1:0-23476 GCA_027744055.1 Callyntrura sp. NNG-2020 | reverse complement strand
GAATATAAAACTTTTTTATGAACAAACAAATCGCTTTGTTCGAGTTGATACAATATTAAAATAAAATGACATCGCCAAAACATGGTCATTATCCATTTATATTTAACTCTTCCCATCCTTTTGCATTATAAATGTGCAAGATACTATTTCTATGGTTTGAAAGAATTGAATATCAAAACTGATAAAGTTTAGAATGTTATTACTTTCTTTTCTAACGTCGCTCCACAACTTTTGTATCATCCACAACCTGTTCCTTCGTACTTTTTCCCTTTAGGAAAACCAAACTTCACAAAAGTACAGTGATTCAAATAGGTCAATATTGTTGGGAAAATGACGTCCTAACTCCTAACAAAATCACTTCACTGTGCTCTCTTCCAAGTGAAGTGGCTTATATATATATATATTGATTCATTCATTCATTCTTTTTTTGCTACTGCAACAATATGTACGCCTCCAACTACCGTTATTCTTATTGTGATTGTCCCGGAAATTCAAATAATATATAATAATAATCTGCTTTGAACACGCCTGGTATTGAAGTACAAAAATGGTCGAAACACAGACGAACTCAAAAGGGATACAGACAGAAAGTTGCCGAGTGAAATTGTGCGTATGCATATGTACATACCTTCCCACGTTTATAATACGATATCATAGGAACTTTTTTTCTACCCAGTAGTAAGGTGAATATGCAATCAATTTTTTGAAAAGTTGTTTTTTCTCTCTTTCCTAACAAGAGACTCCGCAGTTTCACGTTCAACTTTTCTTTAGTTCCTTTCCTTTTCTTGGTAAAAATGGGGATGCCTTTGTTTGGATGATGTAAAGTCGGCTAGTCCAAAGTCTACCTTTGTGTGTCTGTGTGGGAGACGACAGTATCAACGTGCATTTTTTTTTACTAAAGGCAATATGGGGGAAAAGTAGAAAAAATGTGGAGTAAGGTTTTCACATGGCTTTACTTTCTGCCTGTAGGCTTTCGTCTGCGAATATTTATGTACGCAAAAAACTTCAAAAATGACTTTACCAGGAACACGAGTGCACGACTTGGTATGTATATCCCTGCATGTCTCTGATCTATCTATCCACCCATGCATGATATTCATGAATTTAGGATATCTATATCTTTTGGTAAAATGCATTTAGATTTTTTTTATCTGGATCATACTCTTCAGTGTTTCCTTCAGTGTGTGTATATGTATAACTTTCTGAAAACTGTCTTGGGTTGGCTCTTTACTGCTGCTGCACGATTCTCATCACTACAGACTACAGCGTTGTTATATATGCAACCCTTAATATAGGGATAAGTCAGTTAAGCGAAAGAATTTGGTTCACTGGTTATGGCCTGCTTCCGCCAAGTTAGTTTTGCACTCGCCTTTCTCCTTGCCGGAAATACTTACAACAATTCATACGTACATTTTCCCTCTCATACACTATAATGACTACTCGCAATTTTTCCGCTTATAGGCATTTTTATAAGATGACATTAGTGTACTATACGATGAGCTTTTCCGTCGGTCGTTCAGCCCTAAATAAAGTGAGGATGATGATGATAACGATGACGACGATGGTGATGTGAGAGGGTCTGTAAAAAAATACGGACGAATATGTACCCTGGAATCAGTTCCATTTCACTGTTTCTCTCCATCTGTGGTTTTCCTTTTTGGAAATGTAACGATGGGATATACCCCAGAGAAAACATGTAGGTATAAACTTGTTCCGTACTAAACTCCACCGTTCTTTTTTTACTTGGTCATAATATTAATGCTGGAGTAGCACTCTATTGAACGGGTGGTGCTACAACTTCTCTTTTGTTGCTCAAAATATTACAGAACAGTGTAGCATTTTTATATTGCCTTTTTGATTTCTAAAGTAGCGATGACCATAACGTTTGTAGTTCCAGTGATGGAGGTGGTGGTGAAAGAATGAAAAAAGCGTGAAAGACCAGGAACAGCAATGGTGGTGGCGGGCACTACTGTGTGGTGTCTAGTAATTTATTGGATCTGAGGAGCAATATAATCAATTTATTGGAGCTTTGCCATTACCCACTGCCACTAAAACTAAAATAAAAAGAGTACGTAAAAAAGAGCTTGCGCTAAGTGCATGTAATATGGAGTAACCTGCTACCGTTTATTGAAAGTCTTTTTTCCCACCTTTAGCAACAGAGGTTTCAGGCTTTCATGGATTTTTCTCACAATGACATGACAGATATCTAGGGATGCTGATATGGGTACGGTTGCTTGCTACCACCAACCTGTATAGAAACGGTTGTATGGGAGTGGGCAGGAAGTCAAGAGCTTATGTGTGTGTAGGTATGTGTGTGCTTTTCTTTAGAAATCTGGTTTCTTCCAAAAAAAGTTATGTTATGAATGCCTGTAACTCTTACTCTAAAAGAGGCGACCAGCCAATTCATTTTCTCCTGCTATCTTTCTTCATCTCGTGGTACATTATCACTACCGTAGCTAATATTCTTTTGACTTGGTTCAAGATGATGTGGTTGCTACCGTTTTTTTAGCAGAAAAGAAATAACTTTAATGGAAACATAGTCAAAGTCAAAAGGGAAGACACACGAGGAACGTTGGGGAATCCCTACTTTACAGCCGACATCTTTTTGACAGATGATGTATAAACAGAAATTGAGGAAGAAAAGGGATTCACCTTGCTTATGCAATTGCAGCAGCAAAAAGTCCTTTGGCAACTGATGTTAGCATTAATCCAGCAATTCCTTCATCTCATCAGACGGCGCTACGTAATGTAATGTACATGTTCCCTCAATCCATCAAAAGGTGACTCCTTCTTAACCAGCTTATATAATACACCCAAAATTCCTTTCTCCAACGCTGTAACGGAACAATTTTAACCGTTTCATTTCTGCTACCACAACCACAACTGCAGTTCCTGAGAAAGAATGTGTTCCTTCCAAAAGGGAACACGTGCAGTCTGGATGAATCCGCATGCAAAATCGGGTTTAAGAGCAGAGAGCTGTTAGGTAATATGCCCAGTAATCTTTACCACTTCGACCTGCTCAAAGAACATGTTTGACCTTTACACACAAACAGACACCAGGTCTGGAGGAGAATTTCTCGGGAAAAACCACGATGGAATCCTACTCCTAAATGCAAACCTGTACATGCCCCTTCATAAACCCCGGTAATGTAAGCCCAGCCCTCTTTATCCATTCTACCACATTTTGTAGGTAGGCACCTTTCCCCGTTTGCACTTTTTCCGGAGATGAGGAATATTACCTACACAAAATGTGGAGCTCTTTTACGTTTACTCTGTGTGTCTTTGCATACGGTTGGAATTTATGGCGAAAGATTTTCATTGTCTAAGTGTTGTTTACGACACTCGTGCCACAGCTTAATGGGGCTTTTACCAGAAATAAGGAAGGATTGCAAATCGACCTTATATTCCCAGTCACCGACGGCTTCAACTACCCCACCACCATCACCATCGCCACGCAAACATCATCTCCATAATCATCATCGCTAAGCTTATAGGAGTAAAACATAACAAGAGAGAATCCAATTCAGTTACTCGAGGCATGCCAAACAATATACGGCTTTATAATAACGTATGGGCGTCTTCAACCCTTTTCCCATCTGCTATTATGCTGCGCTGCTGCTTGGTGCTAGGAAGGAAGCATGGATGGATGGATAATTCAAGGCTGATGATGATGATGATGATGGTATTTGGTGTTGTTAGTGAGCTCTTTTGTCTTTTCTCTCCATTATATGCTACATGATTCTTGAAAATTGCTTAGAAAATGGGATCATTTTCGGAGGAGAAGGAAGGCAGGAAGAAGAGAAAGTTGGTATTTGACTTTCTCGCGGGAACATTCCTTCACACGAATTACGTACGTAAGTAGAAAACTGTCAGGGTCGTAAATGGTTGTACATACATACGTGGACCGGGAGTGTAAATATTCCAAGCGTACATTTACAATATTAATGTAATAACGGCAGTACATGGCTTGATGTGAGATTGCTGGGCTGGTGTGAGTGTGTGTGAATGCTATCGCAGCTTATCTAAAGAGTCAGCACGTGTAAAAAAGTATGTAGACTCGTTGACTCCCACACGGATATTCATCATTCTAGCAATTTCTTTGTATTGATGGCAATTCACACACTCTCATTTTCACATGATAAATGTACCCAAGAAAAAAAATGAAGAAATATGGGACAGTATCTGGACACTGCTTCTTTGGCAAAAAAGGCAATAATGGCGGCTGTCCTCGTAGTTACATGTAAGGAAAGCTCGTTTGTGACCCTTCTCGAGAAAAATGTGTGTGTAGGATTTTAAGGAAAATTCATACTCTATAATGGAAGATTTCCGGCTAATGGTGGTGTGATGGGAGAAAGTACATTGAATAATCGTTTAGTCTTTCCTCCACCTACACAAAAATGTCAATAACGAGATAAAATTTACTACTAATAAAATTACCGAAGGTAATTCGGGTTTGCTCCTTGGGAATTTTATTTTGGTCTAACATGTAAAAAACATATATTATCAAGAATTATATGGAACGTCTGCAAGAATACAATATAAAATTAAACAGAGAAAGATTTAAGGCCATAAATGGCGTTTAACGTTAAATTTTGGTTTTGCTAATTGTTCGATTCTCATCATTCATGACGTGAGTTGTGACGCCATACTTCTTAAATCAATTTTCGATTTTAATTTATAAAATTTTCGGAAAATAATCACGTAACGCACGGAAAAAATTGCGAACAAATAGTGTCACCCTCCTTTGTAATTTTTCATCTTAGTCAATATTTCATCATTTACAACAATCTTTAAGCTTATATGAACTTATATTCAGAAAGGGTAAAAAAATTTTAAAAGGTTAAAATGTCATGCTGGCTGAGAACTCACAGTAGTTATTTATATGGATTTAGTGGGTTTCTAATTTTTTGCACTTCTGGCAATGTTTAAAATGTGCCTAAAAAGATTTGGCAGCAGAAAATCAAATATAAGGTCCTTATTTTTTTTGTATTAAAAATACTCCTAACGTTTTTAGGTCACATGTTAAAAATTACGACGTGCTGGAACATAATTTAAATCTAGATAAAACCTTAATAGGTTTGTTGCACTTGTCAGGATCTTTACAACTAAACTCCGTTTTAAGTTTAGTTTCTATCTGTCTGTCAGACAGACGGACAGACAGACAGACCTGTACATGGTCTTAATCAAACTATCCAACTTTTGCACTAACTCCTCATTCATTTTTCCAGTTGTCGTCAGACAAAGGGAAATGGGAACAAACTTTTTGTCCTGCACTTATTCCTTTCGAGTAAAATAGAAACCAAAATAGACGGAACCTTAAAAAACTCTTGTATTCAGAATTCCGTAAATAACGTAAAATAAATAGGTAGCTGTCGAGAAACTTGCGCTTAATACCACAGATTCCGCCATCCTTGTATTTTCTAATCAAGGAGAGAAAGTGCTTAAAACCCTAACCTAAAACTACCCTGTATTTTTAAATCAGATAACTCTCTAAAGTGAGACGCACAATGTAAATGAAAATTCCAAAGTTGCAATGGCATGCTGTATACCTTGTGCCTTCAAAGTTTTAGAGAATTCGACAGCAACGTTCCACAAACCTCAAATAGACACCGATAAATTCAACAAATTAAAATATCTATAAGTTACAATAACATGCTGTATACCTTGTGCCTTCAAAGTTTTAGAGAATTCGACAGCAACGTTCCACAAACCTCAAATAGACACCGATAAATTCAACAAATTAAAATATCTAAAAGTTTTCACCACTACCCGCCCTGCACCTAAGCGTACGTACACCTCCCCGACTTTTAACAATGCTGTCAATAAGTGAAACGATGAGAGAAAACCCCTTCGTTTCCAGACAATACGTCTTTGTTAAAAAGGACAATACCTAAGTTCCCCTCCTTTTTCCTCTAGTATCAGTCTCCTCACCTCACCATCATCGCCCTCTCTAACATAATCATCGTCACACCACCACACACACATGCACACACTAAAGTGATGAATACTAACTAGTAACTCAAACAAATTTCTGCGTGTGTGCAGGGATGTGTAACACGTCGCACCTTCCACCATAACACAATGGGAACAACGTTGACAAGTGAAAGCCGAAAGGAAACGCGCCCTGTAAGGAAGTTAGCTAAATATGATATCATTCAGAACATCCCCGCACAGAGAGACACATCAGCGCTGGAGTTTATTTACCCATTGTAACTTGATCTTCTTGTCGGGCAAACGTCCCTCCTCAGTTAAACCGTGCCATAATAATACCGGGGAATATTCTCCTGGAATATGAATCAACATAGATGAAGTAACCTTGTTAGAACCCCTTTTGTATGTGTGTCTGCGTGCACTTTGTACCTACGCGGAGCGGCAAACGTTCAAGTCTAAGCCATTCAAGCATGTTCCCACTAATATGCTGTTTTGTACTGTAAGTTTCTGCACAAAAGCATCATCATCATCATCGTATCATCAGGGGGACTACATATAAAATGCGTTTTGAACAATTTACAATGCAGATATCGCATTTCCCTGTGCACTCAGGCAAAAACGATCCTCCATTTACTTTACTTACCGTCACACTACCGCACCGCACAGCTTCACACTGCAGTATATTTTCTCCCGCTTTCTCACTTTCACTCAAGATAGAACGCTATTTGGAAGGAATCTACCCCGACATAGTGCTACTTTGTTTCAGTACCGTAGCTGAAATGAATGAATAATATCTTTGTGTGTGCTGATTTTAAAGAGTGTTCGTTTGATACCTTAAAGTTGTTTTAGTTGTTCGCTCATGGAAATATATTTACGTTGTAGCTGTTTCCTTTATTTTTCCTACATAACAAATAGTATCACCTTTTTTAGAGGGGCATACTAAAACTACACAGCTTTCACGTGAGTGGAGCATGTCTGACTAGTCTGACAACCTTCACAAAAGCATTATTTACCTTTAGAAAGAGCGAAAAAGTGGGAAAATATAAATACACATCATCTGATATTCCGAGCACTTGACGCAAATCGGTTACAAAGAAGTGGAAAACTCCTCCTATCCTACCGGAGCTTTTGCTCGTGATAAACACCATGTGAGTAGAAGAAAACAAAAGGAATAAAACTGGCAACGTTTAAAGGAAGAAAGGATACCGATTTACCGATCGCAGTTTGTATAAGGTGATATCACAGTGTGTGGGAGCTGTAAGATGCATACAGTAGACAACGGCAAAGCGAAGGTTACGTCAGACTAAAAATAGGTACAGCTGAGACCGTGGTCCTATAGTAAATTAGAATTCAGGAGAGTGGTAGAGAAGGGAACGAATTTCTACAGGGTAATAAGAAGACAGTCGTTTAAAATAACCTTTTGTTCATATTTTCTCACATTTAACTACCGCGGCTGACACAACAGTCCCACCACTGTACTACTACTCCAAACGGTAAAGCAATCCATTCAACCGTTTTCCATGTAGAAAAGCAACTTCTCTAGACATTTCCTTGTGAATAATTTCCGCGTGTGTGGGAACGTCATCTTTTATCCAACATAAAATGCGTGTAGTAGTTGCATGTACCTGAGTAGACCAATTTACGAAAAACATCACATTTTTTGTTTGATGAAAAAATTAGAAAATGAAACTCCTGGGGATATGGATACATTCATCAAAATAATATCATCAAAATTCCTTATCCGTCCGTAGGCATACCAACTGACGACGCTTTTGTTACATAAAATACTTATTAGGTTGGTTTTTATCGTGGTCTTCCGGGTTATTGCTATTAATATTATCCTGGAGAAGTAAATCCAACACGAACTGAGGGGAACTTTGCATGCATATTATTAGGTTGGTTTTTATCGTGGTCTTCCGGGTTATTGCTATTAATATTATCCTGGAGAAGTAAATCCAACACGAACTGAGGGGAACTTTGCATGCACACCCAAAAAAAGAGAAAAGTTCGTTTTTTCTTTATTTTCAACATTATGAGCTTGCAGCATTATGTCTACTTTCAGCGCGCATACACTATCAAACGAAATTTCTATTCTTTTCTTTAACGCCAAAGGAAAACTTTCCCGGAAATGTGTTTCCGTACAAGAGAACCATTTAGTCATATTATGTTTGAGTAAGCATTGTATTATGTACACCCACACACATACTCACACACAAATGCGGTATACATTTTTCGTTTTAATGTAATTCCAGTCACTCCAAATACACAGTTAGTCTTTCTCAATTTCCCAAATTAAAATGCGCTTCCTTTTCTGGGAGTTCTTTCCCCCACACAAATAAAACTGTGTGTGTCACGTCGACCCGAATTAAAATGGTCATATCATCATCATTTGTAACAGGCGTCACCAGGATTGTACCGCGCTAAATCAACAAAGATAGATTACCGTTTTTCAGCACAACTTGACACATATTAAGCTTTTATCAACGTAGTAATCTGTGAAATAGCACTTGTTCGTTTGCATTTATAGGCTTGCACGTAACTCATCACACAGTTTTGCAGTACTCCACTCCACTCCACTCGAGTGTAATAAGGCCTCAGCACCAAAAGCACTTGAGTTAAACAAACTCATACCTATACCATTATTCCATTTTTCTTGTTGAAAGTCTGTGTGTGTGTGTACCTTCCTATTATTTTCTCCTTTTCTATTAAAATACTTTCCCTGCTCAAGTATGAGCAAACAAGTTGGTTACAAAATAGCACTTGCTTATCGGGCTAGCCTGCGAAATGCAATTGTGGACATTCAACATGAAATCACCATTAGCTTGATCGAAATCAGTCAAAAATACATAAAACTGTGCACATGCTGCCAGCTTGCATTTTTCTATTCCCGTGTGCTATTACGCCAAAAGCAGGGATAAATATGGCTGTCTACAAAAAAAATCCTTGTGATGTCTGAAAATAATGGCAAAGAAAGGGGGAAAGAATTAGATTGGTAAACATAACTGCCTATATATCTACTGACACATCTCACTAGGCGTGTGTGTGTTGTTGTTACATTAATTCATTCATTCGTTCATTCATCTCCCTGACTGGTTGCTTTTCCTGCTAGTCTTTACTCTCCTTTTTACTTACGTAAATGAGTAGCATGGTTTAAGAAAAACTTAATAAAACCTACTACTTTCGTTTCCATTATTATTGCTTTCTGGAGAAAGTAAGAGCAATGCATAACATAAAACTTCAGAGAGTATGTGTGTGTGCTTGTCCACATGTACTTATTCGTATATTACATTTAGGCAAAAGTTTCTTTGGAAAATGCCCTCTAAAATAATATTATTTCGTATAATAATAATAATATCGATTCTTATCTTTTTTTAGATGGAGACGCAAAGGTAATAAAAAGGGAGAACAAACTTGTGAAGCAACAGCGCTTTTTGTTCATGTAGGTATGTGTGTTTGTAGTAGCAAGTAGTAGTTGTGCTCAAAAATCGTATTTACCTTGAGAAGGGAGCTTTGATAAAATTTAAATTAAAAAGGGAAGGAAATTAGCCGTCAAATCTACCACACCAACCGAGTTTGTAAATAAGTAGGTACTGCCGTATTTACCTGTGTTTACCAAGCTGTAAAATTAATAATTTTAATTTTGCTGACCCAGTATTATAAAAAATGTTGCGTGTCTGCATGTACTTTATTCTGGATACATGGCTGAGCTTATGATTGGGGAAAAATAAACAAAAAGTGCGGTGGGTATGCTGCTGTAGTTTAATCTAGTCATCAGAGGTTTTGTGTAAGTACGAAAGGACGCAATTGTGTACAGTTCGTTAATTGTAAATAATTTCTCGTCGTGTTGACACAAGCGTCCAAATCGAGAACATTCCGTTTATTTGTGGAGCGGAAAATGGAAAAAGGTTAATTTAGTTACAAACAAATTGCTTGCATATTATTTAAATAATATTGTACTTTGTGCTTTACGATAAAGAAAAAGGGAAAGAATGGAAAATAAATTTGCCGGCTTCATTTTGATAACAAATGCACAAAAGTAGGGTTAATGGTATTTCTGATTAAATATAATTGAGACATTCAATCCTCAAATAGAAAGTAGTCAATCCGAGATAAGTATTGTTTTGCTCTATGGGCATCGTAATAGAATTCAATAGAATATAATTAATTGACTGATCAAAGCTTTATTGAGTTAACAGACTATCCCGTCTATTGATACAAAATGTTTTCTGATTTAGAAATTAGCCAAGCTTACCATAATACGATTGAATCTTTCCTCCCTACCTCTATGTCTACTTCTTTCTAATGATTTTTCTGGCAATGCTAAGCTGCTTCCTGCGGCAGCCAATAAACTGAAAAATGGGGTTCACCCTTACATATAGCATATGTCATTCACAAATATTTGTCGATTTGTTAGTTTCGTTCAGATGGATAATAAACTTTACGGTAACCCTATAAGCACGTACCTACTTAAAGAGAAATATAAATTCTCTTGATTCAACTCACCCTGTATTAGTGCCATAATTCATACGGAAATACTTCACTTTAATGCTTTTAAATTTCAGAATTTTGCTTATTTGTAAAGCACTTAGCATTATTGACAATTGACAAGTGTATAAAACGGCATATTTTACAATTTTCCTAATGCAAGGAACCAGTTAATAAACCAATTACATTACTTTTTATACAATTTATTGTTTTCCTTTGAACCATTTTGTTTGCAACCACAAGGAAAAAGCTTACTCCATGCGGTAGATAGGGATCTCTCTTGTCAAACTAAATTAAGGAGTACACTTTATAAATGACACATACATACCAATATAATCGTCCTTAAAGGTAAGTTTGCTTTGTTCGTCAACAACTATATTATTACTGCATTCACAATACATGACGTAATCAAGAAAAAATACACACATTTCACAAAATTGTCTGCAAAAATGTCTAGCCGAACGCTCCTCGCTATCATTTCCTTTTTAGCAGTACTTTTCAATTTCTCCTGGAACGTAAACGCATAAACGTCATCGGTAACCACACGTATTGTACTCCAGGTTTACTTTGTCAGAAAATTTTTGCGTTTTGTACGTCATCTATTATTTAGGGCACCACAGCAGCAATTTTTCGTCCATATTGTGTAAATAGCATTATCTCCCATTTTCACTACCCACGTCATATCGTACACACGGATTAGGTAGCTAGTAAACCGAATAGCCCACATCAACGTACTCGCATCACTGCATATTAATCTACAAGCTTATTATCTGTCTCTGTGCAGAAAATCTAAAGCTCTATACATAAACCTATCATGACTACAAGGGAGCAACAAAAGAAAATATGAATATTACCTTAAAATACAGAGAACATCGTCGCTGTACACAAAAACATTTTGTCTTTCTCTCTGCTTGTTCGTGGTTTCCGTAAGCCCTGTTATTTCCACGCGTTTGCAAAAAAATGACATTTTCCTCGTACAACTACACTGCGTAGTAGTCTTTTGAAGGCAAAATAGAGATATAAGAAGGCGATGGCTTCAAAATAGAGAACGGCAAAAAAAGAGAATTGTGTGCGTATTATATTTTATCCGTGGACACCAGAGACCAATATTCAATTCCCATTGATCGAACCTCTTTTGTCCCCCTTGCTACCGTTTTCTCTTGACTTATTCAAGCGGTTCTGTAAAATATAATGGGTAACTTGAGGTTATAGTTAACTCTATTTCCATCGGAGGGGATAGGACATGTCGATAGTTTTTCGTCGCATATACGCGTATTTATATAGAAAGTTGGAAGGAGACCTTTTTCGTAATGGGTGAAATGTCCACTTGTATGAGCACTTACTCGTTTAGTGCCTTGAGTCGCGGCAAACTGGGCAAAACGGAACGGCCCTCGTTTATAGAGGAACTTTTGTACCCGCTGTATAGGTTAAGTATATATCATTGCAACATATATATATATATATATAGGTAATGTGCTCATGGAAAACAAAACTGGCCAACGGTCCATTTTTCCAGGTACTGTGGATACAACACCCAATGGTACAGCCAACGCAGGACATATGACTTTTCTTGTGGCAGGCAGGGATGTTGGAGGTACCAAGTTAAATTGCTCGGCCTAACTTTTTAGAAAATAAAAAAGGACTATGAGCTGCATCTGTAGCTGCAAGGAAAGTTGAAAGGAGAAAGTGGTGCAGTAGTCGTAGTAGTAGTATACTAGTAGTAGTACAGTACATTGTACAACCAACTTGTAGAAAAAATCTTTTTTCTCTTCTTTCTTCCTCCTTTCGAGTCCTTTTTTTATCGCAAAACTATAAACTTGCTAAATTTATACACATTTGATAATGTAAATTCTCCCGTTTTGGAAATGTTGCCGGAAAGGAAGTTTTAAAACGAAATTTAAAGTTTCTTTCTTGTTCCTTTTTTATTTAGCAAACTTGTTCTCTTCTGACTATCAACAAAATCTACTACGACTACGTCTATCTGAGTACGAGAAAACCATTTTGCTTTCTCTGCTACAACATATTCTGGTGACCTTGTTTTCCCCTGTACACACACACACAGTTCTACTACTGCGTCTAGCCTGCTTTCACAGTGAAAGATACTCCCGTGAACAACACCTCCAGTCTAAAAGCGTTTTTTTCTCATTGCTCCACTTTTTAAGCAGAATGTTATTTCCGCGAGTTAAACCCAAAGTGATACACTGCCGGCACGCAGTAATATCGCTGAAATAAATAGAAAGTAAACAAGATTTCGCTTATTACGTTCATACTTTCATATCATCGTGATTGTTATTGTATTACCCGTCACTACCAGGACGAAACAGGTTAGAACCACTTTTAGTTTACCTACGTGTATTTATTCAAAAGTAGGGTAAGTAGTTGTAGTGGTAGTCGACATTCTTATGCACACAAAATCTCTTGTCTGTGTACTGAAAAGCCACAGCTATTTCCTCTTTGTGTTGGAATGATGTTGAATAGAGCTCGTTTTTCTTTCTATTTTCCTAAAAAGATATACCTGATATACTTAGTAAGTGGTAGCTAATATTATGTTCAATCTTTTTTCTCCCCTACTTTCTCTCTCTCTCTCTCTCTCTTCTCTACGTTTTCGTTTTTATGTGGGAAGCGATCGCTGTAGTTCTGAACGAGAGACTACAAACTATAAATAGTGTTTCAAACGGGGCCAAACGGTTCACATGAGATGAGTTGATGAGGTGAAGCATAATACCAGCCACGCAGCACAGGAAGCGTCTCTTCTCCCATGAAAAGAAAATAGATAAACAAGAGAGAGAGAGAGAGTAAAATAGAGAAAACGTTTGTGATGACTGTGGGGCGATGACGAGAGAGAGAGAGAGCAGGGAATAGGAAGGAAGTGTGCAGGTGAAGAAAATGTGAGGAAGGAGTGGCAGAACAGACGAGTGCGCACCAAATTGTAAAATAGGTAGTTTTTATACGATTTTTATATGCCAGGCTACACTTTTATCCCGGCAAGTGGTGGTACCTACAAGTTGAATGTTTTATTGTTATTACCCATACAACACTTCATATGTATTTTTATATAGTACATTACATATTTTATTTTTTTCTACCCTTTCTCCCTCTCTACTCAAGTTTTATTTTTATTGCAACATTTCCGAAGACAGAGTACGTAACTACAGGAGGAGACCAATAAAAAATAACAAGGACAACTACAGCGGCGTCAAACAACTATTCATTCCACACACACACATACACACATATTTACCAATCTTGCGTAAAAAGGTTACCGTATAGTCTCACTCTCTCTCTCCTCTCCCTCCGTTCTTTTTATTCTACTTATTTCACAGCAGCTTCCTTTTCACTTGATCGATTCGTTGAAAAACAACTACTCTCTTTCAGTGACTACAGCTGCTTGTTCAGCGATCACTCACAATACCCACAAACACTAAGAAAATAGGAAGAAGCTTTTGTGGCTGCAACTGAAAGCTTTGGTCAAGCTTCTAGAGTAAGTAGGTGACTCCCTACCTTATATATAAGCAAAGCAGTCAACCAGCAACCCATTCATCATTATCTTTCAAATGCGCTAACATGCATATAGATAACGTTCATATAATGTCTAGTCATGGTGCATAACGGAGCACCTCAAGTTCTCTGTTGTTTCTCTCGCTTTCTCCTCCTCCTTCCCCTATTTTGTTGGAAGTAAACTAGATACAATAATAAAACGTGTGATGCGAACCGTTCTCTTTGCCATTCCATCTATTCATCCATCCATCCATCCTATTGAAACATCTATTCACTCAATGGCAGCTGCAACAACAACACCAGCTTCCTCAAAGAATGTTACGACGAACCACTATTATTATTACGTGTTATAAACGTGAAGAAAGCACGAATTGTGTACAACAACGCATCAAAAAAATAAAAAGAGGTATGTCGGCGGAGGTGGACACCATAAAGCTTGTTTATCGACAAGAATATAAAAGGAAAAGGAGGACTCCAACTTCATTGCACGTTATTTTTAGAACTATGAAATGCATTGAAACGGCATTATGTTCTTACTATTTCTGTTTTTCTCTCTCTCCCTTCCCTCATTTCGTACTTGTACTCTTATTCTTTGCATTTGTGCAAGTTTATTGTGTATTTACATTTACGTGGAGAGAGAGGTACCTCTGTACACATTTGTGAACACCGGCTTTGCGTGTTGTAAAGTAGCCAAGGGATACGTATAAACTATTCACAAAAAGAACCCCATCAGGGAAGGAAACAAGGAAGAAAGCGCAACTTAGAATGCAATCACCTAGCGTGCTGGTCAAGTTGCATATAAAAAAGAGCGGCCTGGTCAATGAGAAAAGGGAACCGCAGTTGCTGGGTGGCATGACAAACTTCACCTTACAACTTCCGCCGCTTCAAACCCAGTTTTCTTTTGATGAAATCCAAGGCGTTTTACGTGCTCCTTGGTGAAAATGTAGTTCTATATAGCTCGGAAAATAGTGACGTTGGCTCGAGGCGGTTTTATGCGATAATTTTTTTCTTGAGCCGTTTCCTGGTTTCTCAAAACTATATGGAGTGTTTTAATTCGTAATATATTTGTGAATTTTTTCCGCAAAAAAAAAGTTTGTCACTGGTACAGTGGTACAACAATTGAGGACGTTAGATTTTTTTCAAAATTTAATAGAACAAAAAGAGAGCCGCAGTTTGTTCTAGTTCTATAAAGTCCAGTTCCTGTCTCCATTTTTCAGAAAAGTAAAAAAAAATAATAGGGAGAGACAAGCTTAAAGAGAATGACCAAAGCAATATATTTTGGCCAGTCAAAAAAGTAAGTAGGCAAAACGTGCGCGGTTGTCAACTCTCGGTAGGCAGAGACCCTGTGTGGTACCGCTGCCCTGCTACACAAATATTAGAACGGAACCATTAAAACTGTATCAAAATACTACATTATATATGGAAGCACCAGCAGCAGCATCGAGATTCTTGCTCTTCTCCCAGCTTTAACGTTTCCCTCATCATCATAAGCTCTACGGCTTTACATTCTCTAGACGTTATGCCTGGTATTTCCTGCATGGTCACTCGACTGGTTTCTACCACCGAGAAGCTACCCTTACGAGACCCACTTTTGCTTAAAAAAAGTCCTTCTTTTTCTGCATTTTCGAATATCCTTCCCCGATAGTTGATTTATAACCGTTTACGAAATGACTCTGGCGAAACAACACAAAGCCATCTGAGAGATTTCATCGTCATCTCATCGTCATAATAAATTTTAGAAAAGTTTATTCTGCATTTATCTCCCTGGGAACATTAAAAGATCTCCGTATTTTTGTATCAACAAAAGTTAAGTCCTTCAAATCCTTTACCTCTTCTCTCCTCTCTTACAACCATTCAAGCTCATTGCGGTGCGTAGTTCCCTTTTTACAAGAACCGGCAAGGACATGCTGGGATTTCTCTTTGTTTTCTTTCATCTTTAAAATTTCTCTTGGTAGCCAGTAATAACGAGATTCTTGTCTGATTTCCACTTTTATTTTTTACGTACTTCCACGACATGAACGAGCATGCATGCACACTTTACTCAACATCGACAAAATATTTTAACCGTATTTCTGTGTCAGGAGAAGTAAGCAAAAAGAATCCGCTTTTTAGTCCGGGTTTTTGCTTTTCACTCTCCACAACTCTGTCATGTCTCTGCTCTGGTAGTGTGCACCTTCTTAACTTGCTTTGAGCAATTTCCCAATTTTCATCTAAAACACGTTCCTTTTTATACTTTCTCTTTATAACCTTCTCGTGCACAAAGGAGCTATTTTCAAGGAAACTGAGTGTAGAACAAAAATATATGTATGTATAAATCTTAAGAGAGACGAAGTGAGCTCGATCGTAAGCTGACAGAGAAAGGCGAGGTTAAATAAAGTGAAAGTGAAGCATGAATCCCTTCTGTGGTATGTACAGATATTTAGACTTACAATCATTCCCTTTCCCTTATATATCTATCATATAAATCTACTTATACACCATTTTACTATCTCTTTAGAGTAGCTGAACTGGGATTTAAGGTATAACGTATTATTTATTCCACATTCATTTTTTATTTTTAACCTACTTTCTCCTTTCACTTTTCGATGCTATGCTACACTTGCTTTGTCTTTATTCTTCATTCACCTTCTCCCACTCCCTCTCTTCTCCTTTTTCACATCATCAAAAGCATTATGTGTGCAATGCAGTGTTAAGGTAGGACAGGCCACTCAGGCCAGAGACTCGGTCATTTACTGAAACCACAGCGCGCTGCTGTGCTTTGTATCCATATATTATGTACATCTACAACTCTTTCCTTTCTCCTTCTATTTCTCTCTTTCTCTGCTTGAATTCGTTTCCACAATGTCATGTTATTTTCTCCCGTATTAGTACCCAACTGGAGCGCGGAGTAAGTTTATCGTTGTAGAAAATGGCAGAGAAGAAAATTTTGTTATATAATCCAGATTTTTTTTCTCGACTTATCATGTTTTTCTCTTGCAGTTCATCTCCTTGGTTCGTCATTCCCTTTTCTGAGTAGATTATTTATTCCACACAGTGTCTCGTGCAGTTGCACACACTCACTCACATGCAGGAAAGAATGGCAGCCACTACTTAGATTAAATAGTAATAAAATGAATATGACGTGTGCTGTATGTGTGCAGCATAGTAGTCATCTCATTTTATCTGGAATGGCAGTAACAACTGCGTTGTATTTCTGAAGAAACCCACTTTTGTTCGATATTTCCCACTTTAGAATTTTATGTACACGTTATTTGTTGTAGCCAATACACAGCGCATACCTACACACCACCCCTGTTTCCCAGATACAGGCTCAATATATTCGCCATTTTTGCCGTTAGCAAAATGTTTGCTCCGGAAAAAGGGATACTCATTGAAAACAGTCCTCCGAAATTTCGCAATGTTCAATGATCTATGCGGAAAACTGTGTATACCAACTAACTACTACTGGGTATGCTTGTCCCGCTTTTCCTTTATCTTTACTTTCACCAGCAGCCACACAGCAGCACATTCCTTGCTATCATTATTATACCCAAGCACCATATTGTTTACTCATTTGGGTACTTGTACTGACCGAGTTTTCACTGTTGGATGACTATCGTGCAGCCATTTTAATCCCATTTTTGTAGTGATAGTAACTACTAGCCAGCTATAGGGCAATATTGACGAATATGTCTGTCTCTGCTTTGGCAATATACAATCTGTATATTTTTTCCTTCTAGTCAATATTATGTGACTTTCCTTCAACGTCCAAAAGAAAGCTCCGCTTTTGCGTTGCTCTTTTCTGCTACATACAAAATGTTCGGGTTGCATCCACCGAAGCAAACACTGGTAACTGAAAAGCCTAAAATAATATTCACTCTCCCAATATACGTCCTGAGCTAGCCTACTACCAATATGTGTAATATACACACACCAGTATAACAATGTGGTAAGCTGATGGATTTAATAATCCAACAGAAATTTTACACGCATCATCATTGTCCTTTGTCCTCCGTTTTACTATTATTGCCATTTCTGCGTAGTAGTAATCTCTCGTGTGGGGTATGCGGTGGTGGCCGACTGCGGGCTTTACCTCCTGTTTACCATAATATAAAGGAACAATGTTATGCTCCTACTTTATGGTGGTATGATGGGAACGTTCAACGTTCGTTGTATTGATTAAGCTTTTTAATACGATGAAGGTCCAATAACAATTCAATTCATGCGTAAACCCCAGCACAGCACACAAAAGCGCAAACCATATAGTAACTATTCCTCGGCCCATTATTATTAAGTAGAGGATATTATGTTTTTATGCATTCTGTCCAGATACTGTGTGCTTTATCGTCCCGCCAGAAGCACAACCGTTTTTGCTATAATAAGACTGCACTATTTACTAATCTGTAGCCAAAAACCATTAATTTTGCGAATATTGCTTAGACGAATGGCAGTATAATCCGGGGATGCTATGCTAAGTTTACGTAAATATTGTTCAGACTGCTGTACACCACATATAGGCGCGCAAGCCAGATACACAGCTCAACTCCTTTTCTCTTTCTCCATGCTACAGTGCATCTCATTTTACCATGTTTTCTCTTTCCCAGACAATTGAGTCGCAAAACTAGTTCAGTTTCCCACCAGACGGTAATGCCAAGCCAAGAGAAAAGAACACAACATTTGGGCTATCCTCCATCCCTTGACACCCTATTTCGCTGTGATATATATTTATATACATTTATCATACCTAAAAGCAGTAAATGGAACCGTCTCCACACATATTTTGCACTTGTTGGGAGCCACCAAATATTTTCCATTATTCGCAACAGCGCGAAATATTCCAACAAACGCCACATATTAAACGAAGATGATGATAGCGCGCAGGAATAAACATAAAGTAGAAAGTGGGCTCAATCTCAAAACGAAATGGGGTAGGCAGAGAAAAATGAGCGGCTCTATTGTTTTTCATCCACACATATTTCATAGATTCGCACACTTTGTGCGAAGCATTAGCTCTGTGCTCTAAAAACAAGCGATTTCTTGTACGTCCCTCCGGTGTGCACTTATTTTGTCCAAATTTGTAGAAATCGCAGCACTAGCAATAGTGTACCGCTTTGTCTCCTACGGCTGAATGGGAAGATGCTTTTTCTTTGAACCCTGCTTTCTCTTTTGGTTGTCCTCTTTTCTTTCCCAATTTCCGCGTCTATCGCTCCCCATTGAAGTGCTGTGTAGTGGAGGACTGCATTCACACTGCTTTGCATATATGTACACACACACATCATTATTACACATAAAACCAGGGGACAACTAGTTTGCTTGCTTTCTTTGTCCTGCACTGGCTTACCACTAGATCCCTTGAGACCGGGTTCTTCTTTCCATCTCTACTGTCTCCTCAAGTTACAGGGACACGCGAAAAGGAATGGAGGTGAAGGGAACGCAAGTGGTTGAATTTTATATTCGTGGTGGGAATAGGTGTGTGTATGTATGTACTCTAAGCCGAGGACAGCGCTGACGACGGCAGCATCGACGACCAAGAGCATCCTGTTTTGCATACGGAATTGTAATAGAAAAGAGCGTCAACAGAAAAAAACCAGAACCTCTACACATTGGCTACTACTCTCCTTGCGCGAGTGCAACTGCCACAACGCTTTAGAAAATACTTTCACATTTGGAATAACTAACAACCCGTATCGATAGAGGAAATGTCCCTGCTAGTATTCATCGTTGTTGGTGTGTTGTGACGAAGATAAGAAAAATACCATTATGCATTCTCTGTCATGATACATTTTTTCCCCGTGCAAGGATATTTCTGTAAAGCGGAAGATGATAGAAACAGCAAAAACAGAAATCTCGTTTGTACTTTTTTTCTTGCACATACACACACAGACGGAAACTCTGTTCCCGTATGGGTAGTAAAATCATTGCTTCATGGGAGTTCAAAAAAATGCTGGTTTTGTCCTTTAGCGCCACTTGATTCCCAATTCACGATTTTACTCTCGTATTTATATGTTGATGAGTTAAGTGTACATGTTGTTATACATAAAAAAAAAGTGTTTGACGAAGAGGAGCACCAGCCTGTACATTTTGCGCCGAGAGAGAAAAAAGTTAAAATGAGGGTTGTTCTGTCCATGGATAATTCATGGGTTTTTTTTTAAAAAAAGGCGCTAAAATAAACATTAGTTGAAAAGAACAAGTTTTGAAGAGAGACAACAAGAAAGAATGTGTACTTGATGAAAGTAATTTACAAACAAGTTCGTCTACACAGAATCTACAGAGATGGGGAGAGCGTACCATAACCGAGTTAGTTTAGTTTTGAATTAGACTGAATCAACTGTAAATAGCATGGACACTTGCTTTCAACATGCCTACTTACAACACCATAAGAGAAAGTATTTTGCACTTATGAGGGAGAAGGACACATGAAAGATGGGCACAACAAGGCACATACAAGACAGCCTTTTTGTAGCGAGTCGTTTTTTTTTCCGAAAAGCAGGGAAATTTCTTGGGAAACTGCCTTCAAAAAGAAGAGGACAAAGTTGCGTCATCAGATAAAATATTGCTTGTAGAGAAAAACATGCATAACAAATACGTATGTTGCCGGTCCCACACAAATTGGGCATGATTTAAGTAAAAGGTTGGATACAATGATACAGTTTGAAAACGCGGTACACGATGCAGTCCTCTTTGTTATTTATGTGTGTACCAACATCAAGTCTACTGCACAGGGAGTACAAAATGCGGTTTGGTTTCCAGGCGGCTGCCACAAAAGCAGTTCCCCAAATGTGAGATAAACATGAACAAACAATGTTTTATAAATACGAAAGTTACTTTAACGCCTCCCGAAATGATGAACTAATAGGTAGAGCATCAAGAACAAAAGAGAACAAATAATTCAGATAAACATGTTTAAGTAAACAATGGTCTAGTTTTATTAACTNTTAACGCCTCCCGAAATGATGAACTAATAGGTAGAGCATCAAGAACAAAAGAGAACAAATAATTCAGATAAACATGTTTAAGTAAACAATGGTCTAGTTTTATTAACTCCGTAGCCCAGGTAAGACCTGCGATGACCGTCCTACAGTATGTCTGTATAATAAACTTTGGGGCAATTGGAGGGATCCATTTATTCAGAGTCTAAAATAATTTAGGCGATATTCACTTGCTAAGAGGATGTGAGCGAGAATGCAACGCTACTGCTGGTACTATTGTAAATGAAATGCACCACAACTCTGCAGTCTCCTCTCGCAGAAGTAAAATTTCACTAATAATAGTATATGTTCAAGTTGCACAAACGTACATTTCCCTCCGTACAGGTTTTCACAAAAAGCGACATGCATAATTCAACCGGAGAAAGCTTTTTACTTTCTTTCTGTTTCTTGCCTCTTTATTTTTAGAAGGACAAGTTGTTCCTTTCCCCTCTTCTTGGGCTCACATACATTTTCAGTTTCGTCTTTCCATGCTTTTTGTGGGTGAAAAGGAAAAGCAATGGAACGGTGAAGGAGCAGTTATGAAATGAAAAATTGCAAGTATCTTAAGCATCTCTGTTGTCTCTTTCCATAAAACGCGCAATAGTCTCTACTAATGATGTAAATGCTATATATGGCACTATTGCAATCTGAGATACAACAGGGATGTGTACAAGATACAAGAATGTCATTTTATCTCCTTGTTCTTTCCAATATATTGTTAGAATATCCACAACAATGAAAACTTTCTTCTGTTGTCCGTTATGGTGGCGTTAAATAAAGCAAGCGCTCAAGCTTATTTCACTTTTACTCTTGTTTAACAGTTTATGGTAGTGTGAGAAGTAATATATTAATGCAAGTAACGCCAAGAAAGTTTCTCTCTTTCTCTCTCTCACGAAAAATGCATTATCATGTAGGCAGTAATATATTAGGTAACAGTGTAGGTGATTTGTTCACGCATAAAAGATAGGAGAAAGAAGAGAGGGGAAGAAAGAAAAGCATTTTCTTTTCCCTTATTGCACAACATTAGTCAGTGAGTCAGAAAAAGTGGCGTGGATGTACGCAGTTTTGGTACAGTGTACTATAAGATACACTCTCTAGGCGTCTTTAACGTGTACACACTTTACAGTCAACACCAACATTGCCGCCGCACCACATCAAAGATGCTGTATTTCTTTGCCCAGAAAACTTTCAGAGACTTTCTGTGGCAGCCTGGTTATGTGCAAGGGAAAAGGTAAAAAAAATGGTGAAAGGGAAAGTGCGAGCAAGTGCGATGGTATCTGATGCCGGTGAGATGAATGGAGACAAGTGACTTCACTAGCATTTTACTACAAGCTGATGCATAACACACATCACACCCGACCAGACAACGGCCATTTATGGAGAATGTTTGGTGGTAGCAGAGGAAAGAAGGAAGACGCAGTGATAGATGCAGACATACAAACGAGGGACACCGGAGAAAGGGGACACAAAATGCTACATATTTTTTTAACCGGGGAACATGCTTTGGCTACTCAACTACTCGGATACATCTGAATTTGGAGGGAAAGGGTCTGAGTTGGTTTTATAATTTATGGTAAAGCATGGTTACTCCATTTTTGGGTATGCGTGGGTAGGGCGCCCACACACTTTATTTGTAATGCATTATGCATCTTCCGCGTATTTGATGAAATGAGTGTGCGTCTAGGGAGAAAGTGACAAGAAAGGTGAATGAATGTTGAAACATGCTTATTTTTTCTCTATCATCATTCCCAACATAATCATCAGTAGGTTGCTTAGGAAGCTTAGATTTTAAAGAAGCAACAACGCCTCCGGTTCACATGTGTACCTATCTATGATGCAATGTAAAAGCCGCTCACAAGTGATTCCATTAGGGTTTCTGCATTGGTGATAAATTTCATGCCAGAACGGAAGGCTTGATGGCTTATGCCGCAGCAGCTTGATGTATAAGTATGTGTGTGTGTGTGTGTCTGTGTGTGGCCAACAGAGACCTTCACACTGTATATGCTGTGCTGATGATGTTTCCATGCGATTTTGTACGTGCGTATGCGGTGCCAAACTAATGTTATTTTGGCGGCGGTGTCAGTGCTATCCTGTTTGCGGAGTAAAAGAACCAACCCACAACTCTCTCTCTCTCTTCACAGTTATTTTAGTGGATTCCTATGCATGATGATGTTCTGAGCCCTTGTTTCGTCACGTCTTTCTCATAAACCAGCATCATTTACTCACACGGAGGGTAGAATCACATACAAGGTCCCTTTAGCTTTTTGTACATTATAGTACTTCTCAAATATAGAAAAACTGCAAAGGCGTATGCATGAGCATGCCTAAACTTCCCGATATACTACAACTTGCACCCTACACGACTTTACGTACGTAAAACAGACTCGTTTTGGTTGAAGTCTACATCACCGCGGGAAATACTTGTTTTGTTATACATCTGTATTCCAATAAAATATTTCCCTTTGTTCACACTGATTGTCACGGACTATACGTTATGGACAAAAGGGATATTTCGTCTACTGCGACCTGCATACATGTCCCTTCAGTTTTGGCAAGCAAAGCTGGCGCAAGTCAAGCTTGATTTATAACGATACATTTATGAATTGCAGAGTAGT
>JAHZNE010000983.1:0-58222 GCA_027744055.1 Callyntrura sp. NNG-2020 | reverse complement strand
TGAACAAAGAAATGCATACATTCGCTGCTCGTATTAAAACTACATAAAAGTCGAACAAAGACAAAGGAAGTATAGCAAGTTTCTCAACAACACCAATACACAGAAATATGAAATGTGCAAGCGTCGCGTATGCTTTTTTGGTTTTGGCACACAGCAACTATTGGGGATTGATTATTGTGCGTCTGTTTTGTCTCTAAAGAAACGCTTTGTTGAAGCATCCCACATCTGCGACGAGCAAGTACTGCTTTCGCCACTCTCTTTTCGCAAACTTCGCAACTAAAGACGATCGCACTGATGGTCGCACAAGCAGAGAGAACAAAACCTTTTCTTTTAGTGATGCCACTGCACAGCGCAAGGTTTCTCTGTCGTCTATCTCTCAATTCGGTTGGGACTTGAATGTTGAAGGTAGATGTTGGCAAAAGTTTGGCACATTATGTTTAAATACAGGTATAAAAAGCGACTGAGGAGATATTTGTATGCGAATTAGTGGCCATGCTCTTGTGGTGGTATGTGAACATACCTAAACGCACACCTTGAAATTACTGTTGCAGAGCACAACCGAGGAGATAGGTTAGCACCATCCCAACCCTTAATGTCAGATACATGACCGATCGGTTAGTTATGATGTGAACGTTTGCAAGATTTTTAACTATTATAATAGTGTCGCTTATCATTGTGTCAGGCTTGAAGATATGTGAGTTTTCCGATGATTTTTACTTTCTTGAATATTATGGATTTCTAAGCTAACAGTTTTAATGTGCGACGTAATTTTGTGTTATCAAAATTCTGGAAAAGCATTATGCTGCTGTAGATTTGATGCTTTCAAAATTACCACCACCATCCTGTAGTGCATACTTTCCCATTCTTTTGAATCTGATATCTGATCGGCACATTAAAAATAGTTCACATTTAAATGTCCTTCATATCTGACCATCACACTTATCACTTCATATAACACATTTTAATCTGTTGTACCAACGCCATCGATCCGAAAAGTCAGAAGTCATCAACGTTCACACAACCGTCACGTATAAGGTTTCAATATTTATGAACATTATTTTTTTCGATCAAATTAAAAATCTTAAATGTTCTTTTTTCTTTGGCAGTGTGTTACACAGCATGTATGACTGTCTCGTGTGGTGTCTCTGGTATAGCCTGTACTGTACATCATCTCTTAAAATACATTTTTGTGTCAGCTGCATGCAACATACGTTTACCTATTAACTCAAACGTAATGTATTGAGTCCTTTTACATTGTTAGCGTCCACTTGCAGTGCTCCAACAAAAAAATTGATATCAAGTGTTTCATTTCAATTCGACTCTTGTGAAGACGACGTAATCTTTCTTTGCTATTGTAAATGTTGCTATTGTTTTGTTTTTGCACCTCCAGCAGTGCCGTCAACGATCAGTCATAAATTTATACATCTCCCGTTGCTTTTTACTACTGTTGCTAATTAATATCAAGCTGACTAGAATGACCAGTCGAAAACTACACAAAACAGTACTCTCTCACAACAACCTGCATATTTTCTATGATCTAACTATTAATATCGATCGATTTTTGTTGACAGAGCTCCTTTATCTTAAAATGAGCCCTGCGTGCACTTGGAAAGTGTATGTGTAGGGATGTTACTTTACCATCATCTATTTATAAACATTAGTAATGATAAGAAAATGAGAAAGTGACCACCATATTTTTCGCACTTTGAAAACATAACTGTTGACTGTTGGTACATCAGAAGAAGCAGTGAGGAGGAATGCTGCTGATAAAGTGTATCTTTTGCCCTACCTGAATATTAAATTGATATTATTTATTCCCTACAACTACAAACCAAATATTATTTATGTGGACGCACACACTTGGAGACGTTTATCTTCACAATCAGACATGATCATTTCTGCTACTGGAATTTATTTTAATTTTTTACAACTTGATTACCTAACTCCTAAATGAAATGCATTGCACCCTATGGGTTTTAGAACTCAACACCGTGCACAGCAGCAGGCAAACACCATCTTATACTTTATCTTTTTCGTTTTCCTAGCAATGTTAGTAGCATGCTACTCCGCTGCTTTAATAGTTTTGTATATTTGCATGTTAACCTCGTATTTCGTTTATCACTAGAGATAATGATGATCCAAGAATTTTATCACTGGCTATGATAAGTGAGATAAAGCTTAAATTTCTTCATTTTCTAAATGAAAATGACATATAGAGGGGTAATTTTACGACTTCAATTTTTAAACATACCTACTGTGAGTTTGTTTTAGGTTGTTTTTAAGTGTTTATGTTTGAGTAAGCATCTGTCATCCGCAAAAATTGTCACTGATGCTACGTAAATCTTCTTATTGAAGTGTCATTGAATTAAAGTTTAAAACAATTATACTCAAACAGTGTCATCCTAAACGATAGAAGCGATATACGTAAGTAAACGAAAGCAGAGTCAAAAGTACGCACAGATAAACACAGTGTTAGCACTCAGAACGAGACGAATGCTTTATAAGGATCAGCCTTTCAAATCCCCCGTCCACAATAATGTAATTTATGTTGATTCCCGTCCCGAGAGATGAACAAGTGTGCAAGGTATACGTGGTAGTAAGTAAAAGATATTATAATATACCTTTTACCCCCTGACATTTACTTTTTTGTTTCACCGCGTCGTACCGATAAGAACAAGTGCCAATGTTGAACTTGGCCTGAAAAAAAATGCCTCATGAATAATTAATGACAATGATAATACAGCAAAACAATACAATGAAAACGCCAAATAACTTGGCACTTAATATTATTGTTTCTTTCATCATCTTCGTCGTTTCTTGTATCAGCGTACCTTGTCACTGAATCATCACCACAACCAACCGTTGTCTATTTCTCGATCTCTTCCAAATTTGGTTCTGGTATTTTCTTTTTTACAGCGAAATCCGTAGCCATCACCATCATATCTCCGGCAACATTTTATACGCTTTTAAAATTGATTGTCATATGAGTACGTTAAAGTATTTAAAAATGATGTGCCCACGAATGGCGGAGTATAAAGCCTCGATGAAAGATGCATAACATAACACTTTGGGATTTCATTGTTGACATGATTTGAACATCAATGCATGAACTCAACAACCAACCATACATTTATTTATTTTTACTTTAAAATTCCATGAGTCATAAACGCACATTATGCTGAGTTTTGGTTGGGACCAGAGAACAAAAATTCTAATTTTTTACACAGTTTGTACAATGGGACTAACGGATGGTAACCAATATGTTATATTACGTAAATAAATTAAAGTCCAAAAGGTCTTTTTATCAATGTGCAGGAAGAAACTGTCAACTGTGAACTACATTATGTAGCGCGTTAAAAATAAAAATATCCTTCGCTGTAGATAGATGCAACTTGCACTTTGCGCTTGAATAGGGTATGCAGTTAACTATTTAAAGTATTTAAATATTTTACTAAAGCAGAAGAAAGAAGGATAATTGTAAGAAATTTGTTGATGGTGTAAAGAAAATCGAGTCACATGTCATTCTTACTATTTTTCGTAGCTATTCTCATATCAGTATTAGTAAGAATGATATAGGAAAACTATAAAGGACTAGGTTTCTCTCCATAACTTTACATTTCTAATATACCCATACTTTTACCTGCCATGTTTACCACGGTATTCATTATACGTTATGCTGATTTGAATTTGTGTAATCTTTTGCACATAATCAAAAGTTGACTGCCAAAATTAATACAGGAATATCATTGTCGACACATATTGATGAAGTGAATATGGTGCAACAGCCGTAAACAACAATCCAAAAGGACGCTGCAGGATTAATAAGGCTATAACGCCTACAAATGAAAGTAACGATCTACAAAATTTATTGGATTGAGACGTGCTTGCTGTTGGCGCTGCTAATATGGATCGTGTGAATTTATTCGAAGAATTCCGTTGAACACATGTTATTGTACAAGGTTGAAGGAACTTTATTCGCCGCAGTACAAAATGCAAATACAGTAAGGAATTGAAAATTACATTTCGCTCATTCAACATACTATAGTAATTGATGGAAACTGACACATCAAACATTACGTAAAACCATTTCGAAATGATGGGGTAAAGTTACATTCTAAAGTTACAGGTGTGGTTATATGAACGAATTTAAATCCGTAAAAATAACCAGAATTAATCCAATTTAGCAACTTTCACGAGAAACTTGCTCACAAACGTTTTGCCGAACTTGTACACAATAGAAAATTCAGTATTTTATAGCATATTGTGTATATAAGCTTCAGTTATTTTTTTTACCCTGCTTCAGTACATAAAATTATTATTATTATTATTATATACTTATCTTTAGAAGTAATGCCAAAAGCCATCTGTATTGCTATCAAAGCAGCAAGAAAAATAAGAAAGCAAATGGGTGATTTAAATTAGCATCCTGTGGTTTTAACATTTCCCAAAAAATCTAAAGTTTTTATATCCAATAAACTCCTAACATCTCTGGTTTTAGATAGTCTTAGAAAGGACACATGGACAAACATAGACTAGCAAAGCATTTGATTTGGTTATTTTGTCTTCTGTTTGGTAAACAGAGTTTGGTATCTAAGATTTTAGCTAAGTTGCATTGAAGATGGGCAACGTACGTAGTACGTATATATTACCATTGGGAAAATGGTAATCTGACAGTGAAATTCTCCTACACGTGTAGACTGACGACGGGAAAGGATATGGCATGTAGTTAGCATGTTACTTGCAAACAGCCAATTACAGTGTGATATCTGGAGGGCGGATAATGTCGTAAAATACACTTGAGTTTTACATTATTCACTCGAAAAATATCAAGTTGAATTCTTATCATGGTAAATAAAAAATATCTCCTGAGATTAAGTTGTGTTCATTTTTTTTATTATTTTCTTGGGACAATGCTGTTAATACAACACAACCCCCGAAACTGGCTAATTTAATTAACTGCTACAGCCTGTATGTCGAATGATGTTCAAGTTTCTTTATCATAAATTATGTATATGTAACAAGCTTCCAAATTCCCATCCCGGCTTTATAAAAACTTTTATTAACCGTACAACTGTTGCTAATAAATAATAATAAGATCGCAGCACTACACAAAAGTTGGTGTTCTGTTTTAAGGAGGACAATGAGCGAATTTAAGATACAGAAATGGACAGTGAGATGAGATACAACACAAGCATGTATAGTTTATCCAATGAAGAGAAAGTCCCAATTTTCAGCATGACTTTTTTTTACTCCGGTTCGTTTTTATCTCGCGTACCATGAAAAAGTATAATCACCATCTTAAAAATGAAAGTAATGATAAGAAAGACCAAATGCACGTATATTGATAGGATGGAAGTTTCCCGAAATGCTAACATAATGTTGTATATGATTGATTAAACGTATTGGTTGAACATGCATTCTTACAAGTGCTCTTGTTAGTCATTCTTGTTAGTGCTCATTGTTGGAAATAGCTACTTTTAAAAGATTCAATAAAATATTATTTTTGTTGAAGAAATTCACAAGTATTCACAACGAATGCAGAATCATTGGTACCTTGAACGATAGATCAGTGTTACTCTCGTTTTGGGCGTACCGGATTACTCAAAATTTAACTTGGGAACTCCTCACAAAAATTTAAACTGTCAAGCAGTTGTAGTCAATTTTATCATTACCACGTCAGATTCGTTATCGCAAAACTCGATCACATTTATTTTTATTCGTTTGTCAATCTAAAAAACAACCAGGGATGGTACTGTAACTCCTTTGAAGGCAGTAATCGCAGTAATGATAATTAGTATCTTCAAATGTACATTTTTGTTGGAATGAATTTTCAGGGCAATGAAAGTGGAGTAATATGTTTTGATAATACATGTCAATGATGTGTCGTCAACCTTGGGCTATTGTGAGTTTAATAATCAGGAACAAGCATCAAAACAATGAATAAATTACAATAACAAACAAAAAAGAATCAACACAGATGCATTTAAAATCTCATTTTTTCTGTATTCGGAACAAGAATACGCACATCACTGTAAATAAACCGTAATTACGTGCCAAAATAGCAAATTTGGACTGATCTTGCTTAACATGTTTTGATTACTGGTTCGCCTTTCCTAGATTCCATCTATTTTTCTCTCCCGCAACGATGTCGCGACGACCATATTTTGCGTTATCGTTAATGTTGCTGCTGACTTTCCTTACAAGTCCATGCAATATGCCATTTATGACAATACTAATGACAAAAGATTACAATCAACGTTGTTGCTCCGACTCGGCGTTCACTTCCATATATTCATAATTATTATTGTGTGTTGAAGTTTTTTCTTCCTAAACTGCTGGTTTGAACAATAATATGCAGCTTTTAAAATGAACGCAGAAAGGAAAAATGTAAAGTTGTTATGTTTATGATCTAATCTAGTGAATAGTTTACGACACGCAATTATTGCTTCTTATTCAGCAACACAAAAAAACGGTACAATTTCTTCAAGTTAGTTGGTATAATAATAATCATATTGCCTTGTGCTCACTCGGCTGCTATTTTTTTGGCTCGGGTAGTTGTGTAGTAGTCACCGAGCTTTCAAACAGCAAGCGATTCTAAATGGAAATGACATGCAATAAATTATCATAGTTAATCAGATCATTTCACTGATTTGAAACAAGATCGAGATCGATTGCGCGGAATCCCGATGAAGGGTCGGTAATGGTCGGTACACCTCTAACAGCACGTATATTTTCTTTAGTTTAACTGCTGATTTTCTTTGAGATAATAAGCGGTTAAACTCATAAAAATTTCACATGCAGATGAGCACTCATCATTATTGTCTGTAACGTTTTCTAGCGAAGCTCACTCTCCGTTTTTTCTGTATTCACCATTTCATATATTATTACTACCGCCAAGAGAAGAAAACGAATTGCAAAAGGCATTGACGACTCGGTAGTACAATAAACCTCACACTGTGCAGTGCAGCCATATAAATATCTCCTTATAGTTGTGCCGATTGTGGATCTTAACTCTCTGGCGGCTTGGTAAAAAATTCTTATTCTTTTGTTCATATCGTCAGTAACTACCCCACTACCTAACCGAAAAGTAAGTGTGCAGCATTGTGCTACCGGAGAGCGGCTCATAAATGTCAACGTTTTTATGATTTACCACTGTATACCTACAACTTAAGCCAGAAAACGTTAACTCCGCGCCTTCTGTTCTCGTCATTTTGTGAAACTGTTTTATTTTGAATATTATAAAAAGGATTTCCAAATAGGAGTGACAGGAACCAACAATTTATTGGCATGAAAAGAATGTGCATGGTATATATATTCTGTTGTGAATGAGGAGTGACCAGACGCATTATTATTTAATGTGCAAGCGCTCCTGATTGATGAGCTTATCAAAGTAGTCTCTTCCTCAGTTAGCCATATTTTGATCGCGTCGCTTTCCATTAAAATGGTGAAACATTTAGGTACGTTTTAAAAATAATACAAAATGCTTCGATTTATCTTTGGAATTATGCCTAGCTAATTAGCCGGGACACACACAGAGAGCAGAGAAACTTCGTGTGAGTGAGCAGTTTTGCATGCATTATTAGCGTCATTATTTTCCATCTATTATCTTCCAAATATGAACGTTCATATTAGATCCAATTTAGTTGGAGAATAAGATGTCGATATAATAAATTAACGATTGTAATGTTACTTTTAGTTATTTAGTAGGTTAAAAAGTAAATAGGATTTTGACCATTTGCAATATGAAAGTCGTTGACCTACGCGAGGCTCGATTTGGTTTCAAAAGGTTTTCACCAACTTTAAACAGTTATGGAATGGAAAATTGGTCGGCAGTGCTGATATGTGCGTCTAGTACGCTGTCGAGTCAAGTAATCCATAAGAATAAAACGGTTACATCCCATTTCTATATCACCCCGGTTTTCCACAGACCAAACTTTAAAGGCATTATGTTCTCTCGGCAGACTTAATACAGCACACAAAGAGTTTTTGAGACATGTTCTTGGTAATCCCGTCCAATTTATGGTATATTGATGGTGACGGTTAGCTAGAGATGTTTCCTGATTATTTAAATGCTAGTAATTGTGACTTATCACTGTAATTTTGTATTATCATTTTAATTCTAAGATAAAAGTTACCAAAACTGACCTCTGAGCCCATTATTCTTCCCCCGCTTATTTCCACCATTTTACCCATACAGAGAAAATGAGAAGCCATTGCAATGGCTTGTCTTGTCCAAGTGCAAAAGGTCAGGCAAGGTGACTAATGCATTTGTAAGTGTTCCTATTTTCTTGTAATTACTAACAAATTTGGTCAGCTAAACCAACACCATTAAATTATGCTTGTTATCAAGGAATATATGTGAACATAATGTTATTCAATGAAAAATGATAGCACCTTTTCCTCTGCCTACATATTATGCCACTTCCCTCATACAAAAGGAAAATGTCTTTTGCTATGAATCAGGTGAAACACGATACGACGATAATAGCACTCTCTTCTTCCTTGCATGCACTGGCCTGTCAAGATACATGACCCAAGTTGCAAATATGCCTAAATATGTGCATACACACATGGTATATATTTTACGAGGTACCATCGCCGTTTTCCTGAATTTGCTAAACTAACCCGTAAACAGAACTAAAGTCTAACAGTTAGTGACCCAAGCCAAGCCAGCAACACGAGAACGGTCCATTATCCGTCTCTATTTCCATCCCCGCGAATAAATCACCTTCAAATTAACTACTGGGTTGTTGTAAGTACCATGTGACTGCACCCTAAAATATCATGATATAGTGCTCTCAAACTTAATGCTCGTCTTGTCCTTTTTTCAGCTACATGAAGAAAGAGAAGAAAACTCAAGAAACTAATCTTAATTTTTGCTTCGTTTGGTTTTCTCGCAGGCTGTTTGTTTTCTTTGATGGGGATGCTAAATGCTCGCACAGGTCGTCACACATGTATGTGCTTTATGTTTGCTTATTATGACAGTGCATTATTACTTTACAACCATTATGGTTATTACTACTACTTACAACTTATAGCCGTTTTCGTATAAACATACAACCGTGTGCGCAGATTAACGGGGAATGTAATAATAATTGTTTATGAAATGCTGTTTAGCAGCCTTTTTCTTACATGTTGTATCGCTTAATGTGTTTGTTCCTCGGGGAGTAAGGGGCACAGGCATAAAAGCAGAGAGCAGAAAAGCTTGTCTGGTTTATTTACAGTAAAGTTTTATGCAAAATACAACAAGTAACGACAAGGAGCGTCATAAAGCAAAAATTAGTTTTCACTCAAGGACTACCTAGTCAGTTTCCCAAATCTTGAAAAGGTTAGTTTTGTTTTTATAGCCAAGTGCTATGCCGCGATAAGTTTCGTTTTACTGCTAAGCGTATTTGCCCTTACTACTGACTAATAATCCTTTCTCAACATCATTATCATCACAGACTATCGTATTGCCTGGTTTGTGCTCTTTTTCTCGTTTAAATGACGTATTTCCGGGAGTTTCACGCTTGGTAAACTCGTATGTAACAACTTTTGAATTTCATACAGACCTTGTACTAATTTATCTTGTTACGTTTTCTCCAGGGACGTTGCAAATGGTTTTAGGATGTCAGAGAAGAACACGCTTCTCAACATGAATTCGAGCAACTTCTTGTAGCAAAATGTAAACCAAACCAAATCTATCAATGACTACCCTGTCTTATCAATATATATCGGTACACGGGTTTCTATTTTCAGAACGTAAATATACAGCATGATAGTATATGAAGTACATTTTTCATTACCTCTTTCCCTAAATTTTGTTTACAATATAGAGAACGGACAACATTCTCTTATTTCTCCATCCATGTAAGGTGGTCACTGACAAAGAACATTCCAACTATTCCAAGAGTAGCGGCAACATCAAACTAAATTTATCTTCTTTTCTCTATTCCTTGTCAAAATCTAACAGTGTGGCGTTTTGAATGCTGCGTACATTCGTATTTTAGACACTACTACTCACTGGAAAGTATATTCTTCTTCTTCCGCTGACTCCCACTCTTTTCTACTTTTCTTTTCTGTTCTAAATTTTCTCAGCATTATTCATGACCTAAACAAAATACTGTAAAGTTGTCCTAGTTTTATACGCAATGTACATACATTTGATAATACATGCTATACATTCGCCGTTGGATGTAATGTTCTGAAACTAGTTGTCATTTCATCCTACGATCCTCTCGATTTTTCCTCATCATATGTACATTAACCAACGCCACTACAGTCATCATCATCTTTTCATCATGTATGAGTTCCCCTCAAAAAGAGTTGCTGAAATGAAAAACCAGGTCAGGCATGCATGGTTAAACCACCAATTTATTATTACAATTCGTTGTTGTACTTACGTCAGGGTGAAAATAGCTTACGTATTCCGTGTTACATTATGCTACTACACTCACAAAAGGAAAGGACGCAACGCAAGTTATGAATGCAGCGAAACCAGGCACCGTGTTAGCTTTGTGAGGATTCATTACAAAAAGTGAAACAGAAACAGACTATCATCATCGTCATCATCATCATCATTACAGTTGAAGAAACAAACGGAATAGGACGATAACATCCATGCACGAGTAGTAAAAGTAGTACCACTTGCATATTTTTGAAAACAGCAACTGCAAACATATGTGACGGACGGTTGATTCAGTAGTGACGATGACTGCACTGTCTGCCGCTGTTGCTGATTATGTTGTCGAAAGGGCGAGGATTATTAACAACAGAAAGGAGATAGAGTGAGAGAGAGAGAGAAAGAGAATTTATATGAATTCTTCAAAAGTACTACGGCACGTTGGCTTACTATGACACTTATATGGTCATCAACATCCTCATCATTCTCTCATTTAGCCTTTAATGGAAAACCCATTACTGTGTACATGCATGGACAAAAGTATGCAATGAAAAGAGAATAATGAAAGTACTTGACACGGCATTGTAAGAAATAATTAATAGTATATATAATAATGTACATATTATACGCGCTCGACACATATTGCTCGAATGCACGGCATAATTTTGTTTTTATTGTTATACCGCCGCGACCGCACGGCCACGTTCGTCTTTTTCCTTTTTAATAAGTTCTTAATTCTTCTGGAAAATAACCGTTTACCATTGCGAAATAAAATGCTGGCTACACATATGAGTAACTTTTAGAACCGTCATCATGTCCCACTGCGTCTTCCATTTTCCTAGCTCAATCCCCGGCGTCGTCAGCATTGGCAAAAGAGAAGGAAGCATTGTTTTGCCAGCAGGAAGAAAGCGGCTGTGCTAATACTTTGAGTACCATCGTCTCTCTTCCCTCGTCCTGCTGCAAAGGACGTAAGAAACATTGTACCTTTAAGTGCTTACAACAACAGGCACTGCTCACTCCTCGTCTGTTTCAGCACTTTACGTTTCTCTCAAGTCTATGAGATATATAATGGAATACAAGAAGCGTCTGTCTCTCCTTCTTTTCTCTTTCAACTCAAATTTTTTACATGACATGCATGACCACAACCTTATGAGAAGAACCACTTATCATAATACATGTTATTGGTATGCCTAGTGTGAATAAACGCTACAATCTACAATGTATTTTTTTGTTTCTTCCTTTCCGTTTGGTATTCTCCGGTTGTACACTTTTTACACATTCAACTGCTGCAGCACGAAAATGGTTTTATTTTGTGTCATTTCTTTGTGTTAGGTAGTGAGGATGAGCATGTGGAGTGGAGTTGTTGTTCGGAATGATGATGATGTGAAAAACGTGAGTGAATGAGTCAATCTTTTTGTGTCATAGTCATGCTGAATTTTTTACATTTCAAACGGACGCATTGCCAACGATTAGCGTAACACTTTCATATCTGATTGTTCAAACTTTGTAGAGACGTTGGGAGTACAGCCGTAGCCACACGTTTTTAATATTAATTTGGGTTCACTCTGATCGATTAAAATCCGTGAAAAAGAATATTGCCGTTTTACCAATAGAATGCCTATGTTCTCAAAGAGCAAGTAGAGTTCCGGGGGAAGCTCATATACATTCTCATTCTGGTCTTGAGAACACTTTACAAGCGCAGCGTTGTTGTGCATTCCAATATATGTTCAAGAAAATACACACGATAAAATAATATGTGAAAATTCATTTCACTTAACACGCACTTGCTGTGCAAGAAACCCACGATTTCATTAAGAGAAACATGTTAGCCATATCCAAGTGAGAGAAATGCCGAATGAAATAGTTTAATGTATATCATAATATAATTGACAGTCACAGGGATTCACAACGCGTTTTAACTTTTCTACCTAACCATGTATCATCCTTCCCCGTCTGCCAGAGAGTTGAAATCAGAAAAGGAAAGACGAACAAAGTTGCTGCCGATAAATTTGATGCTTGAAGTCGTATTGGATGCGAACATGGGCATTTGGGCATTTCTTGTACTTGGTTGTTATTCATTTGAAGATGATAAAAATGATGATACAAATCAAAAACAAAGTAGAAAGCACCCTTTGAAATCTTGAGCAGACGCCTCCGTCACCTCTATTATTCTCCGGTACTGTTGTGCACAGCTTTCAGCTTGATATTACTTTCTGACGGTTGCTGTTTTATTACTTTTACCCTGTTGTACTCGAATGAAATATTGACAATGAGGCAAAGCTAAAAAACTCATCTTTATTATCATCACAAGTTCCATCTCTCTCTCTCTCTCTCTTTAAAAAAATGCTATAAACAAAGCTACAACGCACTACCATTTCATTCGTACTAGAAGAACACGCTTTTTAGTAACATTTATTACCAGTTTTCATGTTACACACACAACATGGCATATAAAGACGACTTTTAGTTTGCGTGTGTGTGAGTTAATAGAGAAATGTGCTGCTCTTCGAAGAGGAAATGAACAAGGAACTTGACGTAGTCAACAGTTGGGATACGCGAAGATAAACGCCTTAATTTTTTTCTAAAAAAAATTTCAAACGCTAAAAAATCTTACCCCTGTTTTCACATTTAGTACGTTTGTACTTCCAATAATGTTTGTCATCCACAATTTACAGTTCCTTTTGTTCTTGCAGAAATTTCAGATTTCATTACGTATTCAATACCCATCCTCATTTTGGAGCGTCTTAGAAATGACGATGGACTATTTACAACTCGTAAATCATATTTACAACAGCTTACAGCTAAATAGTATATAGAATTTCAAGAAGCTGCGTTCAAGCAATAATAGTTAACATGAAAAATAATGACAATGCAGTCACAAAATGCTGAATTTTCTTGCACGAAGAAAATGCAACTCAGTTTTGTACGAATACGATCTCGATGATAAAGAACAATACGTTCATTTTCATGTTGTTGGTGATGCGGCGATAACGAGGAGTTGACTTTCATCTTCTGCTGTGCTACGATAGACAGAGACTACTATTCTTTTTTTGGGTGCATACATGTTTTTATGCAATATGCATGCATGCAGCGTAGCATCATCATCGGCATCATCGTCAGCTTGGTTAAGTATATGGAAATTCTTTCTTGTGTACCTATTGTGTGGTGTGTGTGTGCAGCTTTTGAAGCTGTAAGAGTTGGTTCTGGTTCTCCGTTGTCTTCGTCTACCAAGATTTCTGATTTTGTCGGTAATGCTGCTGCTGGTCCTGCTTTTTATGAGAGGCTTTTCTCTCTCCTGTTCTTGCTCAAGAGCCTGACAGCACTACTCGTAGAGAGACAAGAATACATAATAGAACGTCAGCAGTAAAAAGGTATTACATATGGATGGTTATACTATTGTACACATGTGTGTAATGGTATTATTATTACAATGCAGGGTAACAAAAAGCAGCAAAGATCGAAAATAGTTGAATGATCTTCCAAGAAAAAAAGGAAAACGCGCTTTGCTACTAGAGACGCGCTGTGTGTCGCTTATTCGGTTGGGCGAGCAAGCAGCGCACAAACAAACAAACAACGTACATACCTAGTAGCATGGAAGACAACAACTGGCACTGGTGAATGGTGATGGCGTTTTCAGGGTGATTTCCACTATAGCAAGTAAGCCGTTCATATAATAGGGAACGCATGGATAATGGGGAGTGAATGGGATGTAAAATTGCCTGTAAAAGAAGAAAACTCTTCATTTTGATAAGGATATGGCATATTATGAGCATTACGCAACAGCAAAGCGGTTCTTGCACAGGCAATTTGAGCGCTGCACGGGAACATTGAAGCATTTCACTTTGTTCCTAGCTTCAGGCCCTGTGGCGTAGCTTTTTAACTGGTGGGACTGTGGGTTATATGCTTGGTGAGGCTGTTTCCTGTGTCATTTTTCATGTTGTCTGGGTTTTACTTTTGCCATCGGTGGTGCTGCAATTTCAGTGTTGCGCCAGGCTTATGAGCATAATAGGTATACAGAACACATTGGATGACGATGTCTCGCTTAGAAAAAACGTATTTATCGCCGTGTGAGACCGGACTATATTCACCTACTATAAATCCCATGGATTTTCAAGTGGGACGAGGTAATGTGAGATGAACACTGTAGTTTAGTTGCTTCCTGGCTGGCATTCGGAGAGGACGCATGGTAAAAAATCCTTACAGACACCGAGAGGGTTACCACAACAATCATCATCACCCTCACCTACTAAAACCACAACAACGGCAACTAAGTTGGAGAGTTTTTGTCAAAAGCACACGTTCGTATATTCCCGCTACTGTTTGAAAGTGGGAGAAACCACCAAGTTATGATAGCCTGGGTAGCCGTTCCCTCGAACAGTGTATAAATTGAAAAAAGCAATGCCTATATTGTCTGGAAAACGAGAGCAACTGATGACAAGCGTATTTGGATACGACGTAAGTAACTAGGAAGCTCCCGGAGCATGAAACATATTTACACATTGATTTGGTTCATATCGCACATTTAAAAACGAGGGTGGAAGGAACGCTAAAATGTGCGGTGATGGCATGTCTCTCCCTAAATAAATGGCAACTTATAGCGTCATCGCCACACGAAATTACATCCTCACACACATACACACGCATCATGGACAAGTAAGTAAACAGGCTTAACCTTAACTTGAACTATCAACTAGTTTCCTGTCAGCTCCATTTATGCAACACGTTCACCATCGCCATCTTCTGCAGAGAGGAAAGTGGGTAGAGAGTGCATACAAACAGAGTAAAGAGGCAGCAGAGCATAGAGATGCAAACATGCTTGAGGAGAGAAGAAAGAATCCTCCACTTCTCTCTTGAGAGAGAGAGAGAGAGAGACACCCTCTTCCTCAGCACCGACTTGACTTTGTTTCTCTCGTCTTGCAATCGCTGTTGCGATGATGAGCGTCGTCTCGTGGTTGTTTTGTTGTTACCAGTTACCGTAAGCTTTCTGTCAGAGCATTATTCCCCATTACCCTTGTTCGGCAGCTGTGTAAGAATTTTTGAAAATGACAAATGACAAATTGTGTTAGTCAGCACATGGTGACAGCTAGATTGAGAGAGAAAATTTCTTCGCAGATGAGTCTGCCGTAGATTATTTGACTTTTTACTGACAATGCTGTCGTCTGGTTTGTTGTTTGAGTCTGAGTTGGTGCAGCAGACGTAGTGAAGTGCTGATAGTCATTGGCTCGTGCGACTACGAAGTCACCACGTAGTCGAGCTATCCTTGATTTTAGATTTTCACTGACCTGGCTAGGCGATATTATAGTGTTCAAATCAAGCTAACTCTCATCATGGGTTACCGTTACCAGTGCTATCAAACGTTATTACAAATTCCTCTATACCTTTTTTCTCGCTCGTGCTACTACCTTGTTTTTTTGTTTCCTGTGAAATTTCACTTATTCCCTCGCTAATCATCTGTACAAAGCTGGAAGGAAAATTGGGAGTAGAATTGAAGAACGCTTATCTGTTCATCAAATGAATGAACTGTTTGTTGTGTTGACTTTTGCTGAACGATTTATTGTGCACTTCCTTGAGACTTGTGTGTACTTTTGGTTTTGTTTACATATTACAAACCCTTTAGTGATGAAATATTTGCTCTGCCAACAACTTTTAATTCTGTATACCCATCCTTATGTTGTGGGTTAAATGGAAAGTCGATAGAATTATTGTCAACTTGCCGTTTTCTGTACATTGGTTGCAACATTGGGGTTGCACTGGTGCAACTAAAAGGATAATATGAGGCTGTAATGTACACCGTGCGACTTTTTGTTTTGACATAATATCATAATAATTGTGCAACTTGTCTGCGAGTTCATAAATTGGACCTACTGTGAGTACACAAGTTCAGCTGTATGGCCCTATGGATGGGTTATGCACTCACACGAAAGTGTAATGAGAAAAATGCAATAAAAAAAGTACAAACCCGGCACTGACGTTTTTTCCTCATATTTCGTCAGTACCAGTAACAACAACATCATATTACCCCGTTCATCGCTAGCATGATGACAGCAGCTTAGAGTAAAGGCAACATGCCACCACCACAATTTCATTTCCTATTTTCTCAGAACCTTTTTCCGTTCCCAAAAGTCTTCCAAAGCATGCATGGTGAGCATCTTACTAAAAAAATTCAATGATGTGCTTCCCCTACAGAACAGTGCCTATACTTAGTTGATGACGACGTGGGTATCAAAATCCCATTGTGGGAGTGCCAGTGCGTGAAAAGATTATAGTAAATGGCGATGAAAAAGTAATGATAAAAAAGCAACATGATTATAAACGTTTTATAACAGTTCCTTTCATCTTCACTTTCGTGACGCATATAATAAAAAAATGTTTACATGTTCACCTCATAATATTATATGACTAGTCGCATGTCTATATCCCAATACAGCACCAGCGAGATACCAGGAAGTGTAAACTGTACGATGAACACTGAACACGCCTTGATAATAAAGCAGAGCCCCTTCATCGTGTTATCGTTAAAAATCGTAAAGCAGACTGATGTATGTTTTCAGCAGAAACAAGTTGGGCAAACAGCAGAATCCTTTCAAATTGACTTGACGTGTATCGTATTGTGTTGTTGTGTCCGTGTGTGTTTGTGTCCCGTTTTATTGATAAAGGCGGATTGAATTGATTCAAGGAACACAAGAGAGCTTTCTTTTCCAGAAAAAGGTCACTAGCTTGTGTTTTTTGCAAAGTCATGTGGGAATCGCACGTGTATGGACAGACGACGGTTATGGGGGAAAAGAAGGATGTGTTCATTACTACTGGGTTGTAAGAAACAAGTCATCTTTTCCTAGAAAAGTTGATTCTCCAAAAACATACTTTTCGTCCATTTCCTTGAGTGAAGCTATCTGTTTAGTTTCTCCTTCCTTAATACGCAAAACGACAGAGATTGATACGTACGCACATGTACCCATGCAACCACAACTTTCTTTTGAAGCAGTGGTCGGGACAAATTTTTGGCTCGGAGAATGGCAATAAAATTTGATAGAAGTATGGATAGAAACGTTCCATGATATTTACATGATGAAAACGAGGTTATCTAGGTATCTCTTTTCTAATGGACCTAATGTCATTCTACCAATGTAGGCGTCTCTCTGGATTGGACGATATGCTGGTAACCAAGAAGATCTAGTGATCCGTCCGTGGCACGAGCCTTCAAGTCGACACAAATGTTGTCGTCAAATCACCTCAATTTAGGTTTATTGTCGGGAGAAAAAATAGTTACAACGGAAGTTTGTAAAAGAGAAAGTAAATGCATTATAGGCGCATTGTTGTGTTGTTGTGATGTTCTGATGATATTGTGAAATAATTCTCCATTTTTTGCCGATACTGATGATAATAATAGCCGGATAAGTTCCGGCAACCATGAACATTACCATTCGCATTGTTTGTTGCCGGATTCATTTTTTGTTGGCCTCTAAAGCTGCTTTGAAGAAAAAAAACTGTTGTTTTATGTGGAAAGTAGGCATATGTAGAGAAAAAAAGTTTTGTGTAATGGTAAGTAGATCAGATATGATCAAAAGATTCTAGTGGGCGCTTGCCAAACCGAGGAAAATCTGCAAACGAGCAAATGGACAAAAGGAAGCTGAAAAGTTGTGTTTTAGCTTCACACTGGTAGCATATATAGCAATCAACAGAAATTGTAATCTTTACAAAGAACTGAAAATCGATAAAAACGTTTTGTTTTCATTGGCCATCAAAGCTCCGACGACGGTTATCATTGATTCTTGATTTATGTAGAGGAAAAGTTTCTTTAGCACAAGGATATTTTTATTTTACGCACCAACTGTGAACATGGTCCCTGTGAATGACCTATAATGGAACAGACACGCACTTACTGCTATTAGCGTAGCTGTGACGGAGAGAAGTTGATATTATGATAAAGTACTGCTGTAGAGAAAGTGACATTGGTTGTTTGTCGGATGGAATGAAAACTGAAGGAGGGTTGGTTATCTAATTCGATTTAATTGATCACTCGTCGTGAGAGACGTGTGAGGTCGCCTTGTCATGAAGGGCTAAAGAGGTACGCAAAGTAGAAAACTTTCAGTAACGATGAACCCCAAATTTGTTCGTTTAACTCAACATGGAAAATAGATTACCAGGTGGAGCACCATGTTTTATTTAAGAAGCATAACACGTGCTGCAAAAGTAGCAACTCGTCGCGTGTACCTAAATTTGATTAAATAAGAGAGGAGAAAGGCCAACGAAAGTGGAAATGGCATCTTCGCACACAGGAGAGACGGAAAAAATTTGTGAAAGTTCCACCAAGAAAACTAAGAATGGAGACGGAGATGATAAGAAAAATACATGCGTCCCATTTGGTAGTGAGAAAGCCAAAAGATCCATTGTACACCGAACACTGTCTGATCCTGTTTTTTACTCAGCTCCTTCACCACTTAAGAACCAACGGTTGGAAGCTTTTGAGGAGGAAGAGTGTGAAGAACAAGCTGAAAGGGAAGAAGAGAAGGAAGAGAAAGTTGTCGGTAAAGACAGAAGAGGAGAGCATTTAAAAGGTGTCAATCATCCCGTGCCGGCAAAGGAGAGAGTCGGTAAATCTAATAATAGCAAAGCAGGAACAACTTTTACGACAGAGTTTGATGAAATCAGCACCGGTTTACCGAGTGACTTGCCAAGTGATCTGTTTGACATTGCGGGTGACCTCGTCTACGGGAACGTACAAAGTCTGAGATTTGGTTTGGAAGAGGACGACTTTTCATCGGCTGAAGAGGATTATACCGATGATGACTGTAAACGTGTTCATGAAAGCAGGAGAAAAGTTCCTAAACGTAATAACTTTAATATTAATAAAAATGATGGGAAACCTGTCACCGGCACAGACAAGGTAGCCTTTTTCCAGGACTCATCACATTCACCCATTTCCAAACAACACAAACACAGTCATTCTAATAAGAGTAAGAAGCAATATCGCACACTGTGCTCACCATCAACATCATCGACTAAATTTGCTCCCATTTTCCCCACCTGTGACGTTCCGTCATATATTCCCAAAGAAAATCAGTTGTTTCAAGAGAACCCCAGGAAAATTGATGGAGGAAGCACAGCTGGTGCAAATAATCGGTGCGAATCTGGTAATGCCAAAAAATCTACCGCTTGTGATATTAAGAAAAGTGACGCATACAATGCACGCAAAGTTATTCAAAAGCAAAACTTCGTGGAAGATCTATACCATCCACTCCTCATTAACGGCAACATTTCAAAAGGCGGCGGCGGTGGCAGCTCAAGGTATCCTACCCTGGTGACAACTGCTGCTCGTCGGAAATTTTTGTCAAACCAGAGTAGTGGGAGCAGCAGTGCAAATAATATGTGTCATAACAACAGTGGAAACTTCAGTCCACCATCGGATCATTTTCGAAGCCCTGTCGCTCCGTTTGATCGACATCACAGTTCCGGAGGAACTAGTAGCAGTAGTAATAGTACAATAACGCAGCACTATTACCCTGAAGGAGGGTGGGGATACGTGGTTCTAGTTACGTGCACAATTTGTCATATTCTCACTAGTGGATTCCAACTTTCGTTTGGGGTTTTGTGGCAGGCGATCCAAGACCAGTTTGCGTTGGGAAACGAACTACACTTGATTTCATGTATGCACTTAATGACGTATACCAATCAATGATAATAAGTATTTCTTGTGTCATTAAATGTTTGGTAGGTTATAATGAACGCGTAGGTAGATAGTTGATGACATTGTATTTTAGTATTACAACCGTATATATTTACTTGTGTGCGTAAGGCAAATCACTTGAGTGTTTTTCTACAGGCAACAGCGGCATCTGCAGAGAGGTTTACTTTGATGGAATAAAGATGTTGCGGTTGTTACCGTTGATTGATATACATGACACAAAAGCAAAAATGCTAACGAGGCAAACCTTATTTTCTCCTGGCAGTGCACAACAAATTGAAATACCTTTCAGGAAGCGTTCCTTATTTTTTTACAGTATATTTCTAAGGTGTGGTTACATTAGTGTAACCCATCTGACTCGTGTGTACGCGATTTTAAACGCATAAACGTGCATATAAAAATGTATGTAAAAAGGAGATTTAGATAGAACGCATTTCTGCTACAAGATGTTGCAGCGATGAAAAAACAATATGGATCTACGTCCGTTTCCACACTAATTTTTTCATTCGCATGTGCTGTGCAAGTAATGCACATTGGCTATAAGATGAAGTTATATAGAAGCATTTTTACAGATTCATCGCTATGTATATACAATGCAACGTTTTGTATTCTCTCTTTAAGACCTATGTACAACTACCGCAGCCGGCAGCAAATAGCATTTTAACGAAAAATCCTTATAATCTCCACAGAAAGCCAAAAATCAACTTCCAGTAAACGTATGGGTATCTATTACACAAGCAAACTTATTGCTGCTGGCACAGTCGTTGGCAGCTGAACCAATTGCGAGTGTGAAACCCTTTGGATTCACTGGGAAATTAAAGCTGTCAAACATTTGGTGTTTGGTGGTGTAAAACAGCCAATGTAATGCAACAGCCACAGCCTTTACTCTTGTTACAAGTTAATTGTTGTTGTTTTGTATGGAATGCAAGCTTTTAATCACTTCTGTTGAGCAACAACATAGAAAGTTGATCTATTTGGAAGCAAATGCAGTAATGAAGTGATACAAAGATAGGAATGTCGTATTTCGTAAATTTTTATTGGTCTTGTACCTGCGTATGCAAATTCTCATCGAAACAATCCCAGAAGTAACATTTTCTCTCGATGGCAAAGACGACAGCAGAAGGAATCATAAGGAAATGAATTACAGAGGAAAAGGTGGAGGCAAACTCATAATTTCATGTGCTAACCAGTTCGTGACATTTATGTGCGTTTGGTAGCCTCGTAAACTCATCTTTTAATAGCAGCATTTTTGCGTTTATTAGCTTCTTCACTCGTCAAAAGTGGAAAACCACCCAAGTACACGCAGCATTAGCGTCATGTTCATGTGAATTCTGAGAGTAAAACCTGATTCTCTCAAAAAATACACTGCTCCTGTTGTTTTTATTGATGATGATGGCGGTGATACCACGAAAAAATCATTAGAATCTAGTTAAAATCTACTTAGCGTTTTATAAGAATGTCTTCAGAGGTATCGTCTGTGTCATGTAGGGAGATCGTTGATGTTGTACAAGACGACTTTGAGAAAAATGTATATTTCAACGCTGCTCTACCAAGTTTTTTCAGCAACTGGTAACTGTCTCACACATAAAACAATATATTTTTATATTAAACTTTTCATTACGACGTCCTGTTTTTCACTGAAAATTAAAGCCTGCTTTAATTTTGGCTTTGTGAAGAACATCGGCATTATTGACGAGTTTAACAATTTTTAAACTTCAATCTACATTGTTTCGTGTGTGTATTACTTGATCCATGGCGTCGTCGCTGTTGGCGTCCCCTAAGGTTTCGGTCATAAAACCATTTTTGACGTGGAAAGTTTTCGTCGACCGTCATGAAACCATCAATAGTTGTGGCGTTATTATTAGTTTCTGGCAAAAAAGTACAAGTTAGACAGCTTGTAAAACATGAAGAGTTACATAATAGCGGCAGACAGAAGATTACGAAGAAAACAACTTGAGAAAATGATGATGGCAAGCGCTTGCATATTATAAAAGCATTTCTTTGTTGCATTGAATAATATTCAATATTAGCACTATTATTATGTAGGATATTCCTCTCTTTTTTCTTAGAAATTCCCATTCATATTGTGCATGTGAGCCTCCGTCATCCGTGATTGATAGATGGTTTCGGTGAATACCCGTATTCGTTTTTGAATGATAGCGTTGTGATATCTGAATAGCTTTGGTGAGTTGATTTTATACGAGCATCATCGTCGTCTTCATCTCTGACGTTGAGACTATGACTGAACTGACTGAGACTCTGAGGCACACCAATATACATGTTAAAACGATTATATCCGTATTCGTTTACGTTTGTCGACCACGACTAGGTGTACATGGCAAATTATGGCAAAAAAGAACTAAACTGTATTGCTCCGTCAAGCCTTTCTTTTTTTTACGCTTGCTTGAATAATAATAACGTTCAAACTTCCATCATCTCACCAAATGCCAACAAAACAATCATTTTTTAGTTCGTCATAAAGGGAAAGGCGGCAGGGAAAGAACAATACCCTGCTTAGCTATTAGTAGTCTCCCAATTCTTTGGAGTGACATGTGTACGCTTATTATGGTAGCTCGACAAAGACGATATCTCAAAAAGTGGCACGATCTGACAAAAGCATATATACACTCACAACAACTAACTACTGGTCACATACAATACTGTTCAATTTTCAACTGGCATGTCAATTGCCAAGAAGTAAAAGGCTATTTTAAGCGTCTTGTAAAATACTGCGATGCAGTTGAAATTGGTGAAATACTAGACTATGCGAAGGAGACGGATGTGTTTTTCCTGCTTTTCTAGTTATGATAGGAAAAGCGGCGTGAAGTGATGGATCTCAGCAGGCCAACATTGCTCACGCATGGAAGGAAAAATGATGGATATTTACGAAGGATTAATTGTGTTTTGTCAGTTGTTTTAGTACCGACAGTATTTTTTAGCGTATACGTTCTACAACATCGCATCAGGTTACGCTGCAGAATATCAGAATAGACCATGGACAGTTTCATAGAAAATGTGTATGACGTACATTACTGTTACTGATTATGACTATTCATTCAATAATAAAACTACAAAATGTACCGTACCAAGAATAAGCTATTCCCTGAGACAGCAGGCGATTACTACAGTGCTAACGTTATATATTAACTGGTATTCAGCAAGTGTGAAGGTATCGTGAAATTCTTGGCTTTACGTGGTGAAAGAATATTTCAAATTAATGAAAGAAAATACCATGTCTTAGACGGCTCATTTGTTTATTGAGTGCAACTTGATTTCAGTTATTTACGGGATTGTAAAATAAATGCTCTTATGATGATAAGATGGAGTGGGTGTGCATGATTATATTCTAATAATATGTGATATAAATATGATGAAAGATATTAACAATGTATGTTTTTGTTTGGGTTTATAGGCTGGCTCGGAGCTGTCTCCCTCGGAATTTCGTTGCTGTTTTCCCCAGTGTGGGTGTCTATTTGCAAGAAAAAGAGTACTAGACTGAGTGCAGTTTTTGGAGGTCTGGTGGCATCTTTAGGATGCCTCTTTACATCCTTCGCATCTCAATTCCATCAAACGTTCATCAGCTATGGAGCGTTTCTGGGTAATTTCAGTAATGGTTCCTTATGTAATTGACAGATTGGAAGATTGATTAAAACAAAGGCACAAGTTGTCTGTGTTTTTATTTAGGCATTGGTGTAGGCCTTTCCAGAGATGCATCATCTTTAATGGTCGGCCAATACTTTAAGCGAAAGAGGGAACTGGTCGAGATTATTGTAGTTTCTGGATCTGGATTAGGAATTATCCTCATGTCAATTTCCATTCATACTGCAATTGGGTAATACTTGCATAACGTTAACAGTTTACTTATGAGCTGAATAAATTAATCTACTTTATAAATGAGCTTGATATTTACTTTTATATCAGTAAAAAACACAACAATGCTAAGTGTAATATATAAACAACATTACAAAAGAAAAATGAGGCAACAAAAATTACCTTTAGTAGTAAGTAATACTATACTCCGGTTACACGCAATACAATATACAATACTTGCAATTTTAAAATAAACCCTGCGATATATTTTATCTGTAATTTCATTATATGACTCGAATATGAAAGATCAACAAACAGATGTAAAAAGAAAAGATATAATGTTGAATGTTTGCTTTTCCGGAATGTTTTACGGCACAACATGAGATGAAAGATCATTGATCATAACAAATACAGGACAAGAAATATTTTCTCCATTCCATTCCAGTCTTGGAATTTTCTCCGAGATTGCTTGCACGTGTTTACGAGATAATGTTTTATTACAGGACATGATGCTCTTTAGCGTGGAAGAGAAATCTTAAAGCCCCAGATTTGATGTAGTTTACGTATTCTGAGGTTCATGATCCGTGTTTGCTTTTATTATGTACGTACTATATATCAAAAGAGGTTTTAGGATGTTATTATTTGAGAACAAAACTTCATTGCTGAACAGTTTTAAATATAGTTACAAACTCCGAGTAAGCCTCTCTGAATCCCTATAGCATATCTCTTATCGTCTGTATATTTGAATGTAATATGTTCCTGGATAGATTTAAAAAATCGGGGAACTTTTTTTTGCTGAATTCGGGTTTTACATTTTAACAACGTTTATTATGAAGTGAGTGAGAAACCGTAAAGCGTCACCTCCCTAGCGGTTCTATTCGTAGCGGCTTGAGGTGAACCATTATGAACTATGAACTAACAAGTTATATGAAAAGTATATAAGAAAAATAGGCAATATTGATCTTCTTAAAATAACATTATGGTTTTCCCTTAAGTAATGCCCTTTTCTCAACATTCATCCTACTCTGTATTTTATGATGGTAATTCACGTGCAGATGTATGCGTTAATGAAACGTGTATTTTGGTTTGCTGATACAACATGAGTGTATCGAATTGAAATTGAATATTTCGAAAATGCTATGTTTAATTGAGAATTAACTTTAACCGCCCATTAATGTTTAGGTAAAAGAAAAAGGTAAACGGGACGATCGGCCACCTTTTGTTGACTACAGTTGTTTGCGGAGTAAAACCTTGCGCATTATTTTGATGTCCAGTGCTTGCACTGCATTTGGAATTTTTACTCCCCTTTTATCTCTGGTGAGTTACAGCTTCTCGAATCTCGACTGTAAAATGTTTTCAAACTGAAACGATTTTGTTTATGTGTAGGCTGTACAGTGTTCCAAAACAGGATTCGAAGACTGCTCTGTCCTCCTATTGCATGTTTACATTGGAACTTCCTGGGTAATCGGTTGTTGTACTCTGGGGCTTGTCGTCATTCAAAAGAGCCAAGATTGTCGTGTTTCCAAACAATATTTATGTCAAGTAAGCTGCCCTCCCTCTGCAGAGATTTTTATAGTTACACAATGTTTTCATGTCTTTCACAAAAGTGACAATGTAACGTTGTTCCCCCATAAAAATAATAATTTTAAACTTCATTTCCAGGTGGCCAGTGTGATATGTGGGATCTCTATTTTAGCTCTAACAGCAGTCAGAGGGACAAATGGAATGGTTGTGTTTTCCTGGGTGTATGGTGCTTCTCTGGGAGGTTATTGCTACTCTCTCAAAGTGTATACTTATGAACGTGCCAGAGCCAGACATTTTCCGAGGGCTTGGTCCTTTCTTCAGTCATCACAAGCCATTCCCCTGTTTTTTGGAGTGCCATTGACGAGTAAGTGAATTGTAAAAATGCTTGGGAACTGTTGATTGTGCCCGTTATTAAATGTAGGAACTAATTTATGGCGAAGGGGTTTTCCCGATGAAGGCATGTATGTATGTACTAAATATGCTATTTCTTCTAGTACATCCTGAGGACAAGACACAAAATATATTACATAATTTAGTGACGATGATGAAATGAAATTGAATTTTCTCAAGAGTTTCCTTTTAATCTAGCCTCTCCTTTTCGTCGGTCTATTTTTGTTTAAAAGATTATGCAAACGAAACTGTGGGTTGGAAGTCTGGGTATTACATGTCAGCCGTGGCTGTCTTTCTGGGAACGGCATGCCTTTTCCTAACAGATGTAAGGAGGCGGAAACTCTCCAGGAGAAAAAGCCAAAATAGCTCTATGAAAACGTAAGAAGATAAACTGAAAAATGCAATAACTATGCCACAAACAGCTATACGCATTTGTATACACACACACAAGTTACACATATTTTTCGTTGAATAAAACAAACATATCAGAGAGCAATAGTAAAAATAATGAAAAGTGGCATTTCACATTTTTTATCTTTCCCCCTCCTTATTATCTGTTTCTTTGCAAAATGCTCTTCGCTGGTTTTTGTGCCGTCACAAAGTTGTATGAAGTGTCACTTGAGGTTTATTTGATGTGTGTGGAATGTCAGAATCTACATTTTATCATTTTGGGAAATGACTGTCATGGGACATGCATGTATCATTCCCCTGTTTTTTCCCACACACTGTGCCTATTGAACTCACTGAGTATTTTTTCAGCTGCGAGACCACGGACGGAGGTGCATCATCCCCTAAGTCGAAAAGACTGTCGTTTGCATTTCCAGTAGAACAACTGGCTCATCAGCAGCATTCACGGCATGACTCTGACGACGAGGATGAACCAGGCGGTCCCATAGATCCTTCGGAGATGATCAAAGAAGATACGTGTATTTCGGAAGAGGGTCTTGCTGACGTTGATTTTCAGGTCGGTTGGTAAATGGGGAATATTCATAAAATTAAATTACTCGAATAATGCTGCCTACTCTCCTACTCACATTTCTATCGCCTCTCTAGTCGTCCTGAATGGTTAAGCAGGGTATTTTGCCGTTTACGTTTGATTTTATGTTGTTATTTTGTGATTTAATCTATTTATAGGACATCTACTTTGAAGATTGGGCAGAGTACATTGGTGAGTGTATCACATCCTGTAACAAAGTTGAGAACTGTCTTGTTTCCGAATTTGACCCAGACTTGGCCATGATTGTTGAACGAAGGGCTAGAAGATGGTCGGCTGCAAAACAAAACATGTCCCAACATCCCCCTCATCCCCAATTGCAAGTAAACCCAGTCTTAGGTAACGTTGCAAAGGGTGCCACCGCAGGTACAACGGGAAGACTGACACTCCCAGGAATAGGAACGGTGTTAGAAGTTCCCTTACTAGTCGCCAAAGGACTTTATCCTAATTTGGGTGTTAGATCTCATCATCCCTTGCATCATCATCCTCATCTAGTTCATGGGAGTGGTCACATCCCTCAGCATCATTTATCCGCACAGCAGCACGCCCGCCATCAACGAGGAGGCTCTGCAGAGGAGTTACACTACGCCAGTGGTGATAATGACTGCAGCTCTGCTGGAACCTCAATGGAATGTAACTTCAAAAGAGGTGGAAATCGCCCGGGTGGTGGGGCAAGTTTTTCTAGTAGTCCCCCTGGTTGCAGTAGTACTAGCTGTAACACTTCAAATCCTAGAATATATCATCATGGAAAAAATCGGGCAGCGAGTAATCTCACAATGTCTCATTTTCCTGCTATTGATGAAGACTCTGTTTAGTAGTAGAGCATATTTATAATATATAGTTTGAATGTATTTTATTTAATAAACGAGTGTATGGATTTAATGCAATGAATAGTGTGTAGTTTGCTTCGGCAGTAAAAAGTAATATTGAAAATACCAAAGAGTTTGAAATGTTACAAAAGAATATATAAAAAACTTTACCGAAATTGTCAGCTACGTTCATTACATATTTAAACAATATTCTACTTTTATTTAACTCTTAAATACACGTTTTTTCGATGTACTTAGATAGAACTATGATGAGTAAACTAAAATGTTGCAGTTTTAAACAGAAATGTAACTTTTGTTAGAAATATATATATTCACAATTCAGTACAACTGATGTATTTCTAAATCGTGGGCAGCGTTGCCATTTGCATTGTCAAAGTCACCCCAAAAGCCTTCCTCCTTATCACTAACAAAAGTTCCCTTTTTTGAACTTAAATACACAGAAATGGCCTTGACCGCAAACAAGGTAGCGAGTTCCTTCCCACCCAGATAACCAGTCTTCATTTCAGTTGAACTGTAGTCATCACTGTTATCGTTATCAATGCTGTCTACACTGCCATCTCCCTTAATATCGTTTTCATACAACCCTACTTCAATAAGTGAATCCGCTTGCCAAGAACCATCTATTTCATTCTGTAACGACACCAAAAGTTCAAATTCCTTCTGCAACAGATTGTTTATTCTCAAAATTTTGGCAGTATCACAGGACACCACGGAGGAGGAGGAGGAAGACGGAAAATAATGATTGCTCTGCTGTTGATGATTCTGTTTACCCATATCATACCCACAACTACTAATGTTGCTGCAGCCACTAGCTAAATTATTCGTGTTGTTCGACACCATAACCATGTCGAGGTAAACACCACTAAGAATTCTCATAGCTAAATCGCATGTATTCATCGTGGTTCCCAGACGAACATCTAATAACTCCAGCAGCAAACTCTTCATTTCGCTAATATACGGTCGTCTGCAGTTTACTGGGCCATTATTGCTACTACTGCTAATAATCATGGCTGTCGATGCTGGCGCGATTGCAAGAGCTCTTGATAAAAAATAAAGTAATGAGTCAGGTGAATGATGGCGCAATATAAATTCTCTTTCTGAATGCTCAAGTTTTTGTGGACCTTCATTTACATCACCACATGCGCTGTTTCTAAAAGGTTCTTCTAACAATTCATTCTCGTGAGCTGGTATTGCTCCTGATGAAATATTTTTTTGCGTATTTCCCAACAATTTAACTACTGATGACGCTGGTTTTACTGCTGCTGATAGCACTTGTTCTGAGTCTTGCTGTGTAGTTATCGTATCCGTCAAGGTCGACACCAGAAACTCTTCTGCTGCTTTTAAAAGCACCTCGTGAGAAATATCCAAAGGATACATTAGATTTAAAACATGGGCTACTCCAACTGGGTCACTGTTTCCTTGTTTCGTGATGAACGTTGGAAATATGGATACCGCTTCTGGAGAAGTGCCGGAAGATTCCTCCCTTTCATGCTGTCCGTTCTGCTCAACTCTGAAAACATTTGTGATTATCCATCTTAAAACGCTTTCCACAGGTTTAGCTTGGAGAATGCCTTGATGAAGCAGGACGTATAAAGTGATTAATGACGTGTTGATGTCATCGGGTAAATTTGTAACAATGTTGGGCGATGTAGTATTGTCTAACTCTTTCTCCACTTGAGCACTAGGGCTTTGTCTGCTGCTGTTCCCAATTAGCATAGATGTCGGTGAATCATTTCCGCTGTCAAAGTCAATACCGCCATCTATTATCTGTTCACGGTAATGTTCTGAAAGTGGCGACGGTGGTGCTGATAGTACTGGTGATCCAGAATGCAGAGGATAAAGCTGTTTAAACAAATTAAACGTGCTAATGCCAGTACTCGGCACAATTAAATTATGTAAAGTGTCCAGAATTTCCTCTGAGAAGTTACATATGATCTCCTGGAAATACGGGGCAACAAACTGCTCATTGTCAACACTATTGAATAACAAGTCTAGTGCTATCACAGAGGTATAAACTTCTGTGATGTCCTCAGGAACTTGAAAGATATTACTAACACGGGCACTTTCTATGGCACAATTTCTGGTGGTGTAAAACTTACTTTGGAAACCTTTACCACTTTGGAATTTTGACACAAGGAAGGATATGGCTTCTCCGAGTTTTAGCTGAACTTCTGCTTGATCGTGTAGTGGTTTTGTAACGGAAAGATTGGAATAAAACTGCTTGTTTTGTGGACCCTTTTCTAGAGTGGTTTTGATGAGCTCTTTTAAAATTTCTTCCATATTTACGTGTCAACTCGTTGAAAGGAATGTAAATTAAAATACTTACTTCCACTTTTAAGAGCAAACTTTTTGGCTGTGAGAAACTTTATACAAATAAAATGGCATGTATATTTCTTGGGCGGACGCCGTTTGTGAGTTACAACCAGCATTGCTCATCGTTTTTTCACATTTATCCATAAAAATGAACATTCTGAACTTTTTGCGCTTCTTGACTTTCAAGGAGAAATTTCTACTATGCAATCTAGCTTTAACAAACCGCATATATACGATACGACTATTGTAGGCATGTTTACATGAACATGCACACAATCAAATGTACCTGCACAAAGATATTTTTCTAATGAACCATAATACCAATGTCATAATTTCATTGCATTTCTTTACACGTTACAGTCCAACGTATAAAGAAGTCGAAGCCACTAATAATAAAAAAAAGCATTTATTTTTTGCAAGCTTTTCTGCTTTTCTCATGTCGCAGTTCGATAGATGAAAAACTAGAAGAGTGTAAAATTACCGACATGTAACTATTGAAAGCGGAAAATCATACGAGACGATTCCAAAAAACGAATATCAGTCAGCAGTCAAATTTAAAACGATAAGGCGTCAGATCTTTTATATTATCTACCTTTTACTACACATGGAAGACATGTGGATCATTCAATTCGTGCCAAAAATTGGTGAAAACGAGTTGTAGTCGTATACGGTGAACCTATGTACTAAATGTGGACTCATTTAGGGATATTTAGATCCCCTGGGTATAGGTGGAACCCATCTTTGAATTCATGCAGTACGTCATATTGTAACATATTTACGTTTCGAATTTGGCATTAAGTGGTCTATAGCTTCTGTGTAATCGATCATCCATCAACGCACAGACAGCATTGTATTTGCATTAACTATTATACGCGTGCATATACACTTTCAGTTGTTAATAAAACATGAATGGATAAGTTATGAAACATTGACTAGGTACTAGATGGTCAACATTGTTAAAAGAGGTATACGGTATACGGTATGGAATAAGTAACTTGGTGCTAGGTACACGATGTGAATACCAAAGCTTTTGCGACAGCGACATGGTAGATCGGCCAGTACGCGTTTCTTTTGCATTTTCATGCAAAAAATTGAAATTAAAATAATGAACGATAAACGGAGTCAATTTTTCCTTATAACAGCTTGTAATTGTGGTAAGTAACCTTAATAAACTTATGTTATATCTTCTCAATCGTGTTCCCTTCGAAATCAAAATAAACTTATGTAACCCTTTGAAATCATGTAAGTAAAGCAAAATACAGGTGTGACGGGTGATAAGAGGAAATGAGAGATTCTATAAACTTTTAATACAGAACTGTTAGATGTGTTTTGCAAGAGCTCTTTATCTTTAAAATGTGATTAATTTATTTCAATTTACTAAAAAATCATTTATATATGATTATAAAAATATCAGTTATGAGTTAGATGAGATCAAAGGCGTTATTTCCCACATCATCACATTCAAATAAGCGCGTAAATATTTTAGTTTGCGTTACTGGCATGATACTATATTTACCAACTGATGAATGTTCCCATTCTCGTTTGCTCTGCGACAACTTATCATCTTCACAACGTACCTAAACGAAACGCAAGTTTACGTCAAATTGTTCATTAATAACGAAGAACAGCCATTTTAGTTGAATATCAGCGTAAAGTATTTGAATTTGAATGACCTTACATTTGTGTATTTTATGAGTACTAGTTGTTCTGGCTGCGTTTTATCCAGACCCGGTAATTTTATTTCTTGCAGTCCCTTCTTTTTCAACGACTTCAAAAACTCCTTATAACCGTTAATAGTGATATGATATGTAATGACATGAATGATTTTGTCATGCAGACTCACGTCAAGGGTACTCTCCATCTCCCAATCGGTTTGCAATTGCTGACTCCAGCGATTATAATTGCTGAAGCTTTTTCCGTCTAGAAGCATTTCAAAATCCCCTTCACTGTTCGTGTGAATTCCTAAACGCAGAAATTCAAAGTAACATTTATAACCCTCTGTATTCCCGTTTAAGCTAATCTTTCTAGAACTTTACCAACAGGATCCATAACTTGTGCCATTTCTTTTGCTATAATGCTTCCTAGCCCTCCGAAATTCATATATCTACTTCACAAAATGTATTACATTACAATAGTACATTTTCAGTAAGCAATTTCCTTTTTATAAATTTAATTTTAGCTTCCGTACCCTGGTAGATCAGTGCTAAAGAGAGGGAACTGTAAAGCTCCTGCGGGAATTCCTATGTAGAAAATATTTTTAATTAAAAGTCATTTAAGCGTTTCGGCATTCATTTAATACATTGCTTTGAAAGAAAAGTAGTCTTTTTACGTATTTGGTTAAGTCCAGGAATATACTCTACATTAGCATCTCCAACAAAACCGTTCTTTGCTTTGTAATTCCACCTGTACATCAATTATATTCCGATAACTTTCCCAAATATCAAGTATTTTTCATCAAACATTTGATGAGGATTAAGGTACTCTTACCCATTTACAGGCTCATCATTAAGTTTCATCATCCAAGATTTTCCATTAAGCCAAGCCAGAGCTTTACTTCTGTACTTCAAATATACTCCCGTGTCAGATACATTTCCAACCAGTTTTAGCTATACAACAAGATAACGGTACCGGTACGATGCAATATTCCAATTATTATTTCAATTTCAAATATCTAAAATTCTCATGAATATAAATGCAATACATTCGTGTAGTAGGATCGGATCTGGCCACTGTTCTGAATCCATTTGGGAAAGCCAATGATTGGTTCAATTCGTTTTATTTTTTCTTTTAGCAACGTCTGAGAAGATGGTTGAAGCCACTTTATGGCACCAATGGTTGCATTAAAACCAGCTTTTAAATTTTCCACCATATCGTGAACCTGAAAAACATTACATAATATATCTTCTATCACATTCATTTGACAGAGGCAACAATGTTTAACTTGAAAACAATACAATTTCTTCCGTCTCCTTATTGTAATGGCGGGTAATGTATTCCTCTGCTAAGGCATAGTTAAATGCCTCCGATGTTTCTGCGAGACAAAGTTGAGACGGATTTCTGTTTGCGATTTAAGAACAAAGTTGGTTATATTCTTTTACAATTTTTATTTAGTCAGTGCAGAAAATTACTGAAACTTTGCCTTGATGGAGAACGCTTTGACGGTTTGTAACATTCAAAGTAGGCAAAATCAGTGTCCTCCATGACGCTTGTAGTATCGGTTAATAAGAGTAGCATTAACTGAAGGAATAAAATGTTTACTAATGCCCCCTGGTTGACAGATGCTAGCGCTGTGAAATATTTAACCAAGTGTTCGGTGTTGGCTAGTACTTCAGTTGAGGTAGATATTTTCAAATCCGTGCCTGCAAACACTGTTTGCATAAGACTCACAACACTGTGCTATAAATTAAAAATACATTTTAACAATTAAAGTTCAAAGAAGAACTTCCAGCGCGCAAAGGTTATATCAATATAATAAGATGACCTTGAAATTAGGAACTTTTTCTGCTATATTGTCCTGTAAATCTTTCAACGTAATTAACGACGGGGCATTTTCCACACTTGCGTCAAACTTTACTAAGGATAAGGCACGCATACATTTTTGCATTTCACGGATTTGCGATCCATAAGTGGTAGGTTCTATCGAGGAATCATTTCGTAAAAGTTGTAACAAGTCGCGCACGTCTTCCGAGTCCGTTTCAAAAAAGGTTGTTCCCGTGTCAATCTTTGGGTAAGGTGTTCATTTAAATTAATTTGGCACATCTGTATTTAAACGTAATAAATTATGCATGCAATGCATGAATATGTAACCACCTGAAGAACGACTTTGTTTGCACCCATTGCAGAAGCAACAAACTTGAATAAAAATGGTGTCACGTTTTCCGGAGCAATCCTAATAATTTCTGCTACCACTTTTACCCAGTCTCCTGTGAAGTCTGTAGCGTCTAACAAAGGCCATTTCCCAAAACTGTGCAAGTAGTTTTTAATACGGGATACCTTGTCAATGCCAGAAAACCAAGTTATGCAGGCTTTATAATATTTCTGAGCAGTCATAACTGTCTCCGTTTCAATGAATGGGTCCTTGAGAATATCTAGAGGAATTTTGGGCACATCTAAAATTCAAGGTATTTACTACGGAGAAAATTCCTGGTATGTGGTATCTTACCAGTGACTTGATTTTCAGCAGTTAGCGAAAGCACAGACCATTGATTAAATGATGATTTAGATGACAAGGTTCTCCATTCACAAGCAAACTTTGACCACTCAGAGCATGGATTTTTGGAAAAGTCCATCGAGGTGTAAAACTCCATTGCTGTGAACAGTTTTAAATGTATTAACCCCCTATAAATTTTGGTTGGTCAGGTCGTGTTATCTGTACACACTACCTAAAAAATATATTTATACGCAGTTGGGAAATTCTACCTGCGTCTAAGCACTCATTCTTGTAGCAGAGTTCTTCGTCAACATCTGTAATACTTTCAGGATGCTCATGACCCGCTAGTCGCGCAAGCTTGCGTATTTCTTTCAGTCTAATTCCTTGTGGAGTAGTAAGCACCGAATTTTCACTGGCTGAATGATTTTCCGCTTCCTCAGCAGAATTAAGGAAGCTAAGGGCAGCACTTTCATTACTCTTTGTGATTGATGATGCTTCCGTTTCCCTTGATATTAAAATGGCGTTAACACCTTGTAACCATACTGTTGCAAGAATAATGATGACAGTTAACAGCAGTTTTAAATCACCGCCACAGCTATTATTCAACATTGTCGTTTTGTAATATTGTCAAGACCTACTCCCTCAAGTTGTGGACATGTACACAGTACATCAGATTCGCGTATGAACGTTGTTGTGAACAAATTGTAGGAAACATGCGTCATAAGCCGTAGTGCGAATAGTGTGATACCGTTGTTTGTCCTTGTCCATTTGCGTTGGTTGGTTATTGGTGCTAACGTTTACTTAAACAGGAAACCCGTAGAAGTTGTGAAGGTAAGTCCACCATATCATAATCACTGCCATAATCAATTATCCTAGATCCCCATTGCGTAATGTAATGCTCTTGATCTCAACTGACTTTAAAGTGGAAAACGATGCCAAAAACAGAAATAAAAGATTGGCGATGTTACAGAAGTATCCACAAAAAGAAACTTTTGGCGAGCAGCTACCTAATTTATGTTGAGTGTTGTAAGATAAACAGAGATAAGGAAAGATTCATATTCTTGAAGATACCTCCTGTTGAAACCAGTGTGCCCCTGATATAGTTAGTCAAGTAAGGTAGATTAAGAAAGTTTATCGCGTTGTTTGTAAACATTGTGTGTATATATATAGGTGCATTGTACATACATTTTTATGTAGATTACCAGCAAAAGTTCAATACGAACACAGGTTCATTTGAAAAGTGACAACTTTTCATATGTTTGTGGTTGTAGCATAAAAAATATTTTTAATTTTTGTACTGCTTGATTATTTGCAGGTTATTAAGCAAAGTAGCAATGCAAAAAATGTTTACTACGTATTTACAAAAAACACTCTGAGGAAGTAATTTAACAATAGTTGTTTAAAATAACAGGTGTGGAATGGGAAATCGATGTAAAAATGATTATAAAGATTTTCCGCAGATGCAATTATTAGGTTTTGAATTCAGTGCAATTTTGCCATATGTAGCAATTGTAGTGGTAGTGTATTGACAACGAAGAAGTGCTATTAATGAATTTAGATGACAAAGTGGCTCCCGTAAAAAGACGCTCGTTAAGCGATGGGATTGATTGCAGTTTGAAAATTACAATGCTTCATGCTACAATGCTACAGTAAATAGCAACTATTCTTTATACTGCTGATCGAACAATTACATAAAACATAGTTGAAATAATCATGCAGATAATTATTATCCATTTGTCCATCTAGAGATATACATAGATTCATTGATGCAAACGATGTAACAACAACATGATTATTTATGGCGCCCAGCGCCCAGCCTCTTAGAAACATTATTTATATGTACATACTTAATACGTACTTGTATAAATCTAACCAACATATTTTGAAATAACGAATTACTGTTACATATTCACATGCATGTAAAACCAAAGACAAGACGTGGCAAACAAGAGGAGACAGATTACATGGCACACAAAGCGACCCCATGTAGAGTGAGTCATTCAAAATGACTCCTAGACAAACAAAGTTTTGTATGCTACTTTCTTGATTTTCAATTATTAAATTTCACATCTCAATCCAACTGTTCTGCTGATTATTGATTTTAAGACCGTTTCTCAAAACCGTAAACATTTAGCATGGGTAGTAAGCTCTTCTAAAAATGAAAGGTAGCACGGATGACGATAATGATAAGTACCTCATAAATAAAGGTGCATCTAATTCAGCAAAGCAAATGGTCAAAATATTTCGGTTAATGATCTCAGCGTTTGGCACCCATTGATACTAAAACAATGAGCAAAATTAAATTTGCGGAAGAAACATTCAAAATACTTGCCGGGCTTGTTGTCCGATTAAATACAGGTTGGGTAGATCTTTTTAGCGATCCATCAGAGCAAGTAGTAAAACATATATACATACAAATAAGTATGCAAATTGCTAGTATGAAGAAGCCAAAATTTAAAATACTAATCGCCGACATTAAATGTACAATTAATGCTTTCTACGGATATTACAGTGTTGCTGAGATTGAGTACTATCACAAATGCATTGAATATTGAATAGTAACTTTCTTTATGTTCACAGCATGAACGTTTGTCTGTCCGGTTACTTTATTTTCATAAAACAGAGAGGCAATAGGTTTACTGAAGAGCGTAGATGCAGATACTCGGTTCAGTCCCGACATACAGAATCTACAATATTCGCCCAACCTTAATTAAAAAATTAAAGATAAATTAATAAAGTTAAAGAATACGAAAATTTTACCGGGACCTTCACCTATTTATTTCGTCTTAAAGTTTGAATAAATCTTTATCTTGATCAAGCCACTTTTGTGTTGCAAAAGCTGTGTTGTTCATTTGTTTATCTTAAGATAACCGATACAACAAACATGTTTAAACAATTTTGGCAAGTAATCACAGTGAAACAAGGCGGGCTATTTTGATTTACAATTGTGTATACATATAACTGCAAACTTTCATAATACCATTTCGTAACAACTAGACAGAGAGATAGAGAAACAAACAAACAGGAAAACAGTGCAGTCATCCTCTGCATTACCACCGTACTAACAAATTCTCGTCGGCTGGCTGGGAGCGGTGTGATAGCCTGGTGATAGGGTAGATGTGGTGAACTTGTTGGGAAAAAAATTGTTTCTGCATAAATTCAGGCAATGGTTCAAACGAGTAGGATCCAATTAAGCTCCAGCTGGGAAGCATTTTTTCCTTGACAGTTTTCTACAAAACTGCCTACTCTGTCATAGGTACACTGCTAAAAAATATTTAATGCATTGCGGGTCAAAAAATGTTTATAACCTGTCATAGCAAGAAAATCACACTTTCTCAAATACAAACAACGCGAAAATGGAAGAAATGACTTGGTTGTGTTATCACTGCCATTATCAATATCAACTGAGAAAATATTGCTTTTTACCCAATACACGACCAAAACAAAATGTTTAAAGAATAAGTATCATTATTTATTGCATTATAGCAAAATTATTGTTGCATTACGTGTAACGCAAAATAATGACCACTGAACATGCACACAACAAGTGTAAATTACTAAACGACGACGACGACGCTGCATTCAGAAAGAGAAACGTTTAAATAACTGTGCTGACTGAGAAAAAATCAAAGCTAATATTGCTGCAAAGATGATAGTACTCGTTGCTCGTTGTAGAGAAAGACATAATGGCGTAGTTAAGCACAACAAGTAATGTGGTACTACTGGTACAGTTGACATGAAAAAGGCTTGGCCGAGGACAGATGAAGGAAATCTCAAATAAATCTTTCTTTTTGAGACGATAAATCATAATTTTAAACCGTTTATCAGAAGTTGCCGGTGGCGCATGATGTGGTCGGCAAACAAAAACTTTTTGAACCAACAGAAGAAACTGTAAAAGAAAAGAACAGGCAATTAAAATCTTTTTTCTTCAAATGTAATAAATTTTCGGAGACACCGCAAGAATAGTACATTGAATAAATTAAATTTTAATTCTAAATTTAATTAGACAGCATTTTAGAAAAACTAAACTTGCGAAGCTAAAAATATGACAACAAAAAATGAAGGAATGCTGTTTTCGTTTTCGTTAAATCATTCGCCACAGTTGACAAACTTCTCCATTTACTAGCATGTGTTGGTGAACAAAACCCCAGAGCCACGATAAAAAAAACAGTTGTGTGAAAAATTTGTGATTTTTTTTCTGACGATGTCGTATTTCTTCTCCCGACACTTTTAATAGCACGTATGTATATACAGCTGGATGCCAGGCAAACAAGTTATCTTTAGTTCAGTTGATTTACCAGCGTATACAAGTATCTATAATAAGCAATGGACTAGGCCATAAAAATGGTACATTAAAATTTATCATATTAAACACACTGTTTATGACTCGTCGATGGAGATATATGGCGTGTGGTAGATTTTTTTCTTCTTTTTCTGACAGCTACTTTATCGCAGCATACCAGCACTTGCCTTTTGTCATCAAATGTCACATTTTTATTGCCTAAATAGAATCTGGGGAAAAAGAAAAGCTCGTGTTTCTTTTATAACACATTCCACCACTTTGCAACTTGGGACTTCCAGTACGACATATGGGTTTATTTATAAGGTTGTGCTATATCAAAATACTCTCGCCCATTCCGTTGCGAGCGGGAGTATAACAAAGATATGCCTACAAATCCTGAGTATATGAAGGGGAAGTATTTTATCTACCGTTTTACTTTTTAAAATAATTATTCCTTGCTCACTTCAATGTAGACTTGCTCTTTAAATCAATTACTACAACTTTATTTACTGTCAAATTTTAGTAATAAGTTGTATAATTATCAAATAATTAATTAGGTACCAGAATCAAACAATTCACTATGTATATATAGTAGTACAATTTTTTTGTAGTTTTGCATATCAGTAAAAACATTTTGAATCAACTTAAATTTTACAGTTATTTATCTCATCAGGTAAAGAGTTTTGTTTTATGAGTAACATTTTCTAGGTATTTATAAGTCATTCGCCAAAACAGAGTGTATATATATGGGATATGAGAATTTATTTAAACGTACAATAATTAGCATAAATTATGCAATAATTCTAGACGACTAGCATCATCTTAATGTATGCTTCACCAGCATATTATGTAGCAGCGTATGTTGTACAAGTCTTCTAATATTTCTACATCATTCAACATTAAAATCTTTCTCTGGGTAAACCAGTTCAGTATTTTTTTTTCTCTTTAAATACCTTCGGCATGAGAGAAATGAATAATTTACTACAAACTATTTTCATATTCACAATATTATTGCATTGCATATAATCTATTATACAATATGTAATCTGTATTTGACTTAAGTAATATGCAGTATTAAATATGTTTAAAACACGGTAAATAGCAAAAATTATACAGAACGTCAAGAGCCAAAAAATATATATTTGCTGTGGTCGAACCGCGACCGAAGAAGTTTATCTTAAACGGGGCCATGTGGTTCAAGTACTCCTTCTTCAGAGATACACGTCAACTCTTTCGGCGTCGCTCTCGCTTGAGGTTGCTCCTGCAAAAGGAGTGGTTGTTGTTGTTGGTGATGATGATGAGTCAAACCAAAATTATTGACACTAGCGCCGCTATTAATACTGCCGCAACCACCACTATGCCTTTCGGGAGTTATCCCACCACTACTGCTATTATTCCTCATGAAGTTATTAACACCACCACCGATTAGTGAACCAGAGCCGGTTGACCTATTACTTCCTTTGGAATGAAGACGTGGAGAGATGGGCTCGTCTGGAAACGTAAAGGATATTCTTCTCACCGTCGGCGATTGCATTCCGCTGCTGTCAAATGTTTCGCATCTAGAAAAATAACATGTGTAAACATATTCAGACGAAGAAAAATCAAATGAGAGTGACATTTCGTTACGCTTAATATATTCATTGATGGGCTGGGTATTAATTCTGAAAGCAAATAAGTGTAGTAGCACAAACGCATGGGTAGCATGACTGAAAGTTTACTCATTTTTTGGCTTCGGGTGAGGGTGTACCTACACATAAAGTGCACGTGTGTATTCATGCATGTGTAAATTTATCGGCAGAATCTCCCGACATTAAACTCATTACAAATCACAACATTAGTAAAATAAACGATTATACACTTTTACAGCGAAAGTAATAATACTAGTTGTTGCGAGTACTCTTTTCATGAAAAATTAAGATTTAAACGAAGCATTCATTTGAACATAAAAATAAGTTGTTGATGATAAACACATTTTTTTCTACGTGACTTGGCACCAGTCATGAGTGTTTATAAAAGAAAAATATATATGCATGCACACACCGATAAAGAATCATTTACGTATGATAAAACATGGTTGTATACACATAGATGATGATGATGAGCAGACAAAAATGTTTTCTCACAAAGTGTTGTTTTTTATATAAAAAAGAAATTTATAACGACTCGACTAGATGGACCTCTATTTGACAAAGTGTGTGTGCCTACCACAAGCAATAGTAAGCCAAAAGAGGACGGATGGGGAATTTCACAGGGTAAATTGTATCGGGAAAGGTGCTGATGCGACGACGACGAGAAAAAAGTACTCACGTTTTCATGGAGCTGGTTCCTGACTTGTTTCGCATTAGTCGTCGCCTCCTCATCCCAAAGCAGAACATTAACATGGCACTGAAAAAGACTGAAGCTGATGACATGAAATATCCCGTTCTCCATCCTGTGTAGTAGTTCATGTAGCCTTTTTTGTGTATCCATAAACAAAAAAGACGAAAAACGGAAAGTTATATAAAACGGGGGGGGGGGGAGAAGCGTTTAGGATTGCTCGCAGAACATATACCTATAAATATGCTACTGACAATGAGGTTTAACGCCTTGTTTTGCGTCTATGTAATATAGGCAATTTTTTGCTTTAGACGTTTCTTCACAATTTGTAGGAGAAGACGCATGGTTTGTGTCTATTACCTGTCGCCGGTACCCCAAAGATGCATCCCAGCCCTTGAGCACATTGGACAAACGACCAAGCCCTGGAAAAGTTTTTTGCTCTTGTCTTTTCATACGTCCAAGCCTTGAGCACGTAATTATAGGAGCCCAGGCCGAAACCATAAATCCAACAAAAGCTTCCCAGCCCCTGGTCTTCGTAAAAAGTTGCAAGTGCAAATAATGCCCCGGCAATTATCAAAGTGGAGCCCTATAAAAGAATAGATGGGAGACAGAAGAGAAAAAAATTACTAAAATAATAAAAGAAAAGGACGGAGGCAGGCAGAGACGCAAGCCATATCTATTTGTGTATTCGCATTCTCGCCATCTCTATTTCTTTCCCTTTTTAGTTTTCCGCGAAATATTCCCATCCAATTTAAAGTAATGGTTTATACGGTTTGGTGGCTCCCACTAAAATGCTACGACAAAAATAACCGCCGCACGAAGCGTCTCAGAAAGAATTGTGTTCCTGTTCCTGGGTCTCTTATTCTTACTATTATTGTATATGCGTAATGAATTGCTCTACCTGAAGCAAGTATGGTTTCGAGATCCGACAGTCTTCATTTCTCTGAACTACTGTAATTCCAAATAAACACGAACCAAGGATCCATCCAGCACCCATGTACACATACAGGTATATAACTTGTGCCATGGGCAATTCCACTTTGGTACATTCAAGAGCCTGTAAGTAGAAAATGATAGCAACCGCGGTGGTGGTAGTTGTTTTACTCACACTTCATTTATTTCATTGCTTATTAGTATATTCACACCAAAAAGAGTAAAAAGTCCAAAAAACGGCCAAAACACTACGTTTTATTTTTTCCCAGGCATACGATGGGGGTTAAAATGAATGACATGATTTTGTAAATGGAAACGAGTCCATTTTTGTCAGTTTCAGATTGGTTTTTATATAAAAGAATTGCTTTGTTGGGGGTTCATCCAATGAATCCGAATACATTCTGGTTTATATAGACACGTAAATAAATTCAATGTTTTTAAACTGGAATCTAATTTACGTGACATATAAAACTCCCTATGCAGCAAACTAGAACGTGAAGTAATGAAAGCAGATAGCTGTAACGTGGTACAAGTCGTTCACGTTCAGTCTCGACAGTTTTATTATTTGAGTACATATACGTTTCTGGCTTGAACAAATCGAGAAATAAAACATTGAAAACTAGCAAAATATTGCGACTTTTATTTTTATAAGGACGACGACGTGTTTAGTGGCTAGTCAGTCGCCCTATTGGCATGGCGGGTTAGTGAAGGAGACCGAGAGAAAATGTTTTTTATTTCTGTCTGCGCTACCATACTTACCAAATGAAATAAAGGTGAGTAGCAGCCAAATGCAGTGAAAGTGGTTGACAAAACGAGAAGCTGCATGGATCTACTGCTGAGACAGCTGCAATCCAAAAAAGGCGGCCTGTCGTTCCGTTTCCCTTTCTCTTTTATCTACAAATACAGTCAGTCAGAAAAGAGTGAAAGAAAATAAGAGGATTGAACCATTTTCCAATAATATTTGTATATTTGTCAGTTTAGGCACGTATCCCCCCCTCCTCTTCAGAAGCTTCCACTTTTCCTTTGGAACGGGAAAATGGTGTGCAGAGCAAACACGACACGAATGAAAAAAAAATTGCAGTATTTGCGTCCACACAGGCAAATTTTTATATGCGGGCAAGCTCACAACTTTCTTTTTCTGTTTGCATCCAACATTTTTATGAATGTAGACAAGACAGTGAAACCGTTCCGAGTGTCACACTTTTTATGTCTCTCATACGAAAAAATGCATAGTGAAATAACTTTATAATAATAACTTTTTCTCTTATTGATCATTCTTGGTGATAGTGGCGATAGTTGATATTAGAGTATATAATATACGGTCTGAGGAACCCGGTTGCTCAGAAGAAGATTGAAGTTTTTATTAGACTGCCTTTTCGTCGTGTCAATGCACTAATATATTTTTTGTGAAAGACAATATTAGAGAGAAGGTGTTTTGTCTTTTAGCAAAAATTCCACTGAGTCTCACATACCTTTCGTTTTTGATTTTTCAAGTGGAGAATAGCTCTTCTTTGAGGGTGATATAAGGACGCACTTCTATAGCACGTTCCGAGGAAAAAGGTGGTAAAAATTCCTCCTGTCAAAGCCTGGAGACCAAAGCGCCAACCCAACCCACTGCAAGCAGATTGTACAAGAACAATAGATCATTATTTTTTCATTATCTTCTTCATTCTATCTTCAAGCATTGAAGCCAAAAAAGACCCTTTTGTCAACATCATATCGCACATTATGCATACATTATCACTTTCTAAAACCATCAAGCATCCCATTATTACCTGAACCTGTCTTGTACCGTTTCTTTGTAAAATGTTCAGCTTCATCAACGTAGTAGTAACAAAGAATGTTTACAACAAAAACATGAAAAAGACAACCAACCTTAAAGCATAATGAACTATCAAAGTCATGACTAGAATGCCCAAGCCGGACCCGGCCACTAGGAAGACCTCTACGAAATCCCGACGTCGTTTGAAATACTGTCCTACCATCAGGTACGATGCATCTCTAGATAGGCCTATGCCAACACCTAGCAAAAATAATATTCCTCAATGTCAACATCATTTACATTATATTATTATTGTAACAGGCATAAAACTGACTTTAAAAGCGTTCTTCTAGTATCATCATCATCATCACCATCATCATTATAGCACACAAGCATAAACATAAACCTAAAAAGCCCATAAAACTGACAGCGTTTTTTCTGAGAAGTACAGAAGCAGAAGCCCAAGTTGCAAGTAAAACTTTATTTTGGCACCAATTGCGCAAACAACACACACATACACACTTGAAAGTGATAAAATTTGATGGCACTCACTTAAAATAATACCGAAACTTATAAAAGCTTGATGAAACTGGGAGGCAAATGATGTAAAGAGACAAGCCAAGGACGTGACTAGTCCACCAAAAACTGCAGTGAGTCTTGTACTCCGCCTTGTACAAACGGAAACCCAGATCGGGGAGAGGAACAGGGAAGTGCCCATCGAAAATGACACCAACCATACTGAAAAGATAAAAAAAATGAATGAAACGGTTTTAATTTATCGGTTAAAATGAGAAAATTTAATGGACGCCAATAATGCACTCAAGCACTATTAAACTAATACTTTAATGCTGTTGAACTTTTGAACTGAACTGAATTGTCTTTTCCGTTTTTTCTTCGAAACAGCAACAGATTTTCTTCTTCATTTTTTTGTGCGGCTGATTACATGTATTTTTTTCTGCTTTTCAATGACACCAAAACTGAGGGTGCCAGCAGGAAAAGATGGGTTGAGAGATAAAAAAAGTGAGTTAAGTCATTGAATTCTCAGACAGTCGTGCAATAGACCATCGTGCAGTATTATCATTATCATCATCAACATTACTTTTAGGATTGGCTGAAGGCCTGCTGCTAGTGCTGCTTGCTGCTGTTGTTGCCGACGCTGACGCTCAAGTGAAAAAACATGACATTCAAACATTTCTTTTCGACGTCGTTATTTATGCCCTATCAATAGCATAAATCAATCAATATATTGCTCTTAAAAACAATATTATCATTACCTTATCCCATATATTTACTCACAATAATATCCTCATCAATCAGTAACACAGCAGTCGACACCAACATATTTTTTGCCAAAATGATGGACAATTTTGATTTGCGCTTTGCAAAAAAAGTTAGTTTACTCCGTCTCACCGTTTCATCATGATGAATTGATGATGACAACGTACCTAGATGTAATGTGAACGCATAACTGAAGACAGTTTCTTTACGCATAGTTTTCTATCAAAATGAAGATTTTAGCGCTTATTTTGAGAAGCCCCCTCCCTATAAGTAATTTTCTTGCTGCGAATTTCCTCCAAAATGAACAAATTCAACAACAACGCAAAACATGCGCTCATTTCATCTCCTTTTTTATTTTATTCATTGTTATTACTATTTGATGCGTTGATGCACTTGCCAAAAAAATCCACAATTCCATTTCAACATTTATTACCACTACTACGCTACTTACAAGTTTATATTATGATTACATACGTAGTATTACGGGGACGACGACGATGATGAGAGTGATGAAGATGAAACCGGTTTTTGCAAAATTTAAATCATCATCATTCATTATTACCACTCAAGTCGCCTGACTCTCAATTTATTCGATTTATTTATGCTCTATAACAATCCCATACTTCAAATTTACATCAGTAAATGTAAAATGTATGCGCATCTATCTACACTGTTGATTGCTCTATAGGATATCTTCTTGGAGTATACAAATCAATAATAATTAATGCTTTCTTTTAAATAAAAAAATACTTTGAAGTGCTTCATCTCATTGTTTCCTTTTGACGAAGAGGTTAACCGCGTACAAGAAGAGAAAACATCGCGGAGACTGTGTGAATTCAGAGAAGAAGGATTAATGAAGAAGGACAGGTACATGGTTATTACGAGCTCGACGTACGGTTACGAATAAAGGGCGCTCCATTGAAAATATATTATCATCATCAGCATCAACATCATGTAAATAGTCTCTTGTTATTAACATGATTATTAGGAAAATATTCGGTAAAAAAGCAATAACCATCACACAAAGATTCGTCTATATGGAATAAAGCCAGAAGCGCATGTTTAGCCAAGACGAGATGACGATGAATCCCTGAATTGCTCATTGCTTATTCGTCCTTTTGCTATATTACATGATTCACATTAGATTGACTATTGACTTGCACCACCACCACCACCCCAGCTACAAACAAGTACAGACAAGTTGTAATATTGTAATAAAAACGGTACTAGTAATAACGTATAATCATCCATATAATAATATTTAGATTGTTGAGCACAAAAAATTACTGGTTCCACTTTGTCGTAATCGTAAATAATCTTTCACCATCACCCAAGCGTAGAGTGTGTCTGCCAGTTTCCCCCACATATGAGAGAAGCTCCACACACTACAATAATAAATGGGCAAGGGGTACGACATGACTGTGAATCACCACAACAGCAAAGGCAGAGAGAAAGGGCAGAAAAGAAAACTTATTGATGGTTGCCAATATCATTATTGTCTATGTGTGTGTGTAGATGTATACACAAAGTAGGTAATCACCTATTGGCAATGATGACGACGATGATTAAGGTGATCATGATCGAACATAACATGATTTCATATTGACGTAGGTTTTTGGCGACTGTGCTGCTGTGATGTAACAATTTCATATTATGTTTTTAAATGTTTCTCACTACCAACGGACTAACGTGTCTATAGAAGAAAGCGTTTTGTTTGTACAATCTGCTGAATAATGGCATCTTCGCACAATAGCCAAAGGGATCTACCGTGTAACTACCTACCTACCTGCCTCAATAACTTGGCATTGTAAAATATTCGCGAAAATTGCAAAATGACGTTGCTTGAAAGTTCAAAATAATTTAATAATAATACACTTTCTTTCTTCTCTGTGTGTGTGTCTTCTGCTTCTGCTCTCTGTAGTAAGTCTTTTGGTGCCCAAACAAATCTTGTCTTTGGTACACCTGTGTGAGCACACACAGCTCACCATCATCCATTGCGGTGGTGTAGGTGTGTCCGTCAAATTCATCTACCAAAGTGGAATTTTTTTCAACGGTTATGTGTTATTACTGCACTGAATGACTTCGCGTACTCTAAAATTACATGCCATTGTCCTTATAAACTTTTCAAAATTACTGTGTGGGGAGTAACTCTTCTCGACTCTTTTTACCGACCAAGCAGCAACAACAACGACGGAATGCAAAAACAGACATTGCGAATTGAAAATTTATATTTCTGCAATTGTAACATAAAAAAGCTACTCCATTGTATGGTTAGGTTGTTGTTGAGTGAAGAGTGAGTTGAAAGTAGGATTTTCATCATTGCTCTTAATCTTCGTTCTGATGATGATAGTAATATTGATTTTATTTTTTTATTGTCCTGCAAGCAAATCAAAAATCAAACTTTGGTAGAAAATGCCAACCCTTTGTGCAGCAATACCAAGAAATCCCACCATCAATGGTAAAAGGTCAACACGGGTAATTACCCAGTGGTCGCATATCACTGCTGCTGTTTGATTTACAAGGCGATTCGCTTCGCCATGAGCAAATGGGGTATGGGTTTATGGACAGACAGGAATAACAGGGAGTACGGTACACGACTTTTGGCAAGTTTCCTTTTATATTCCATTCCATGACTCATGATTGAAGTTATTATGACTGCTTTGTTAGGAAGTTACAATGCTACACAATGAGAATGAAGACTTGCTGAATGCTTTATCAAATTATTGTTAATATTACTCTTTTGTGTATACGACTACGATGAAATGCCTTATGTGCTTGCGAGTGCAAGACATAATGGCGAAGTTATTAGGAATAAAAGAAGAGGTCAGTGTCAAAGTGACAGCCAGCATAATACACATAAGATACCTCTCTATTCCATTACTTTTTCAAATGAAAATGAGTCACTTGTCACGCATATATTTATGTTTTATGGGGAAAGCATGCGTAGTATTTTCTGCACTGTCACATGACTCTTTTGTGGATTGGTGGTGAATGGCACGGTAAGATGACAGTAAACTGTCGACTCTTCAGTCAGCAGCCGCATTTCAGGTAATTTTATGATTTTTTCTCCCAACACATATCACATACGCGATAACATTATCCCCGTCTTCATTAACTATCATATAGTAACAATATACGGTTATAATTCGGTTCAGATATCAGACAGTGCAGATATTGAATTATGGTAGTTGATGATGATTAGCAAGTTTTGCATACCTTCACTAAAAGATATCATCACAGAAAGAAAATGAAATAAGATGTAGCAAGATTACAGAGCAACATCAGCAGAGTACCGCTCGCAAGCAACAGCAATATTTCTTTCCCCAATCGCAATCATCTCCTTTCAAAAGTTTGGGAAGAGTCGATTGAGCTAATGATTTATTTGTTATACAACTCATTAACTTATTATCAACGTGTAAAAGGACAAACACAGTCGGAATGAGTATAGGTTAGGTTTTTCTCCGCTTCATCTTTGCCTCTCTCTTCTTGTCAATACCGCGTAGGGCAACAAAATAACAGGTAATATATATATTTAGGATTGTGAGTTAGATTGTTGTTGTGAGCCCACCGCACCGTAATATTCATGTTTATTATTCCGATTTGATGAATTCAAGTTATTACAGGAAAAAATAGAAGGAGAAATTGATACGGATATGCTGCTAGTAAGGAAAAGTTGATGAATGTACCATGTGTGCCATGTGGAATGACGGCTTATTATCAAGCAAGTTATTAACATTTAGCAAGATTAGCCGTCAGACCAACCCTCTTTTACACTTTGAGTCCGTAAATAAATGAAAAGGGTAGGCAGACAGAGAATAAAAGTTTGATTGAGAGAATAAAAGAAGAGCTCGAGACGATTGCGGAGATTGAAAACTTTTTAAAAAAATATGGACTTGATAAAATATCGTTTTGTTGATTGGACTCAATGAGCTAATCATCTCGGTCGATATACATAATATATACGTTTGATTTTTGATTTTTGCCCTCTTTTGAGATCACAGATCACCAACAGATCAGCTCAAACGGTGAGCAAGAGAGGAGAGTGCCATTTGCGCCCGGAGTGTCTGTAAAGCTGTGGCGTTTGCAAAATTAAAATGTGAATGAACTGGTCTGTGAGGTAGTCCGACGTAGAAACTAAAAATCCATTTTGTAAGATTGTACATTTATAGCATACCTACCTAGTTTTCAATCATTTCAACAATTCATCAAGGATATTTATGATTTCTGCCTGAAATGTCAACAACAAATGAGTGAAGAGGAAAAAAAGAAACTACACATCACACCAATTTTGGATGTTGAAGAGGCGATATTTCATACAAAATTAGCAAAAAAATATTCGCCGGGTTGGGCAACGACGTGCAAAACACTACTGGTGGAAGGGGTACCACTGTGATATGTTTGCGGTGACACCTATATTTATTTAATGACGCACAAAGCATATATTTTTCCTGTTCATTAGACCCACCACTTACTAGTTTTGATGATGCTGAGATGATGAAAATGGTTTTGGCTTACGTGAAATTAGTGAGTGGAATTTATACGGTTAATTGACTCCGGTAGTAAATACCTACGCATTATCACAACTTTTGTGGTTATGGTTGAGGTGGTAAGCCGTAATAATAAACCCGTACGCATTGGGAGAGACACCAACTTCATTCAGCAATCAAACATCTTCGTAAACTAACCACTAATAAGGACATTTACTACCGTTGTCAAATATCGGCATTTTTTCCACTGTTGCTGCTGGTGTGTACATTTTATGACCGAGTAAATGGAATGGTGGCACCGTCAACACCATCAGAGGCTTCTGCAGCGGCACCCGTCGATAGCTATATATCTTTCCCTTCCTCTCTCTCTCTTGGGCTTGTTTTCTTTTCCTTCCAAGACGGAAAAGACGCGGAAAAGGTGTCAACCATATAATAACAAGATAATACTACGATTCCTCCTTTAAATTCCTCAGAGTTCCCAACAGCATTATTGTTTTTGCATGTTATATCCGCATGAAGCTTGCAAAAATTGTGACTATTTATCTATCCATTTACAAATTAGATCATTTTTTACATTTTCGTGTCATACACGAAGACACACGATGACACTTCTAAACGAGATAAGAACTCTGATACTAATGGTAAGGTCGTGTGGTGCGGTGGTGGTGTGCGTAATAGATATTGTATGTAGTATGATGTGCTTACACCTTCAATCGCTGATATGTAGTATTTTATGCCGTGCAACATACCTAGTACATATACGCGATAATACCAAGAAGAAGTCATGAAACTCCTTTGGTGTGTGACGTCTTTTCTTTATCTCAAATCTAGATCTCCAAGAAGATCAGTTACGGATCTTAGCATATATAATGAATATGCATTAGCGTTCTATTTTCCTTATCTCTCTCTCTCTCTCTCTCTCTCTGATTTTCTCTGCTTGTTTGTTTGTGAGCAATTTGAGAGTCCGTGATGAGACTGGGACGTGTAATGAAGCTGTTTCCAAATTACATTACGCTGTCAACAAAACGGTGAACAGGCAGAAAAAGCCAGCCGAGCAGATAGAGGTAGAAAACTTTTTTCTTAACTACAAGAGACGAAAAAAGATATCAGCAGCCGCAGCATAGCATCATTATCAGGGCAAAAACAGATTCACATACTTATATATTAGCCACATGCACCCGTTCATATGGTAGTTTAGCTGTCGAGCTGTCAACAATGTCAGCATTTGCCTTTTAGTATATAGACGAAAAACGACGATGAAACACTTCTTGTGAGTGACTTTTTTATGCCCAAACAAAAACTTTTTTATGGCGGTTCTAGTAATATGGTTGGTATAGTGGAAGGGTAAAGTAAAGATACACGGAGCACAGGGAAACATTTTGAAACAACAGCAACACAAAGAGTGAGCATTATTTGATACCCTTGTTTTACCCCACGAATTTTGACTGCCACTTTAGCCGAAAAACTGTAATAAATATATTTATTGCTTCATTTGCTAACCTAACATATACACACATACTACCTATAGTATAAACATACATAAATATGAAAAAACGTCAAAAGAAAGCATAATACAACAGCAGCGGTGTGTTTTCCTGTTAAAATATTTTGCAATCAGGCCAAAAAAATCTGCTCAGGAATCAAACAATAAGAATCATGTGCATTTGTTTGTGTGTGTACCCTCTCCTCTCTCTGCCTGCGTAATGTATGTACATGTTTGCACGTCACGTTGTTGCCCCTCTCTCGCTAGTAATTGTGAGTAGTGACTGGTGCGTGTCGGTCGTGTTGGTAAACAGTGTTAACAGGGATAATAGGATGAGTAAAATGACATTACGCAAACGATCCGGTAAAAAGCTGTCTTGTGATCTCATGAAGCCCACTCGTAAAAGTGAATTCCACTCTGCCTCCTTACGCATGCACATTATACTAATCTTCCCAACGCAGTAGTCAAAAGTGAGTGGTGACGATGAGCCGTGTTATTAGCGGATCACTCCGAAATTACCCATAAACAACGCTGTTCTCCTTGCCACCTTTTCCTTTCTTGCTGCATGCTAAATTTCCCAGTATTGTCAATCTCCTTCCACGCCATTACTTGACTTGCATGATAAATTCATGCAAAACTGAAAATACTTTTAATACCTCGTTACTTTTTTCTCTTTCGATTTACGCGAAATTTTTAAAGCTCATTTCCTCCTTCCCCATTAGAGGCATGCGCCAAAACATAAACAATGCGAAATCGACGACAAAAGCTTTTGCAAAGAGGTTTACTGACTGAACTGAGGTAGTGCATCCAACACCCATGATAAAAAAAGTAACACATGCCTATGCCTACCTACTACGCTCCCTGATGTTACCACACGAGTAATAAGTTATAATGTCACAGGGTATTAAGACAAACAAAGGGGGAACTAGAAACACATCGCATGTCCACGCATTTACAATGAGTTACCGCTACTCCTACTAAAACATGAATGAGCTACATGTGAACCTATAAATAAATTACATTATTACAACAGTAGCAAGGGAAAAGAATGTACTCATCATGCAACTTTCAGCCATATATACTGTAACGTCTGTAAGCTTATGTCGTTTGGCAAAAAAATGAGACTTTGAGACTCAAAATTATTAGTGTGTATGAAATTGGAGACCCAAGAGCATTACTCTTGAGCAGTTGCAACTTTTGCAAAGTATATCTACGAACCTTTACATCATTATTTTAGTGAGAAAATAGGTAAATATATCAGTATCATGAGAGTAAGAAGAAGCCAGCGGAAATGTCAGGATAATATGGCACAAGAAAGTTGTTTTTGATGTGTACACACTGGTGACAAAAAGTGGTGTCACTCTTTATTTCAAATTATGCGTCTGCTTTGCTGACGATCATTTTCCCCAACGGATTACTATCATCTAGAAATCTTGAAAACAAGGAAAGAACGAGGAAAGGATGACGCATATAAAGGGAGTAAAAATAACATTAAAAATAAGCATGTGTGTGCACAGGGAAAAGAAAACAACATTAAAATGAAGTCAGATGTGGTTCAATGGAGAATTAATGGGTGTTGTGTTTGAAAAGAATTCGATTCTGTGAGATAATAATTTGTGAGGAGCGGGATGAAAATGAGGATGGACTGACACGTATGTAAAGCTTGTTTTCGTTAAGGGAGTGGGCCAAATTTGTTTGCCTATCAAGATAATAAAAAACCTTGTGTCTGAGCTTATGTAAACGGGAAAATATATAAGTGGCTTGTAATAACGATGTGGAATTTTGGAATTGTCGGCACCCACGTAAAAATTAACGACTAAGCCCGCTGCTGTCACTTTGGCCACATCAAAGAGAAAATCACGGCAATCAAATTATTACTCGTCGTAACAAAAAAATAATGAATTACCTGCACTCATTGCAAGATCCTCTCGAAATTTGTTGAGAACTTCCACAATAAAAATCCCAGCCGACAAGTGTAGTCCGCACATGAGAGCATGACAAATGGTCGCAACGGCGAGTACCACATGGCCCCAACCCCCTTCAGGATAATAATGCTGGGTAATTGTACTACTGTGTGCACTAGAAACACTTGTACTGTTACACCTATCTAATGGAGCGTAAGGTCCTCTCGTGTACCGATGAAATCTTTCCAATCGCTCGTTAAGAACGTCATTATTGTTGTGACCACCAGCAGCCCCGGCCCCACCACTAATGTGAATTCCTCCACCAAACCTATGACCACTACTGCTACTAAAAGAAGAGTTGATTGCGGCAGCTGCAGCAGAGTTGAAACTGCTACTGACACTGTTCACCGAGCCAAATCTACCATCCGAAATTATTGAACTTCGCAGTGCCCCGTTATTGTTTCCTCTTCTGAAGCCATCTCGGTATAAATGACAACCCTCCTCTCCCTCCCCGGATCTTGAAGTTCCTTCTTCTCTTTCTGTAGCCGCGTTAGTGGCTGTGGCATTTTCATTTTTGCCACCGTCAATATCCCCTGCCGTTTTCCCATTATCTTTACCGCCAAATCTTGATGTGCTACTCATGCCATTATTGTTCAACCCGAAATCATTATTTCCTCTGCCATCTCGACTAGTGGTATCATTACCACTCTTCATATCCCCTTGTCCTTCTCCCTCGTCCATTACCTCACTGTCCTGAAGCATTCCACTAATATCGCTGGGCACTCCAATGCTATCTTCCTCTTCAATATAATAACCATTGTTGCTTCTATCTACAACCATTGTTGTATCGTCACCCCCTCCACGACCTGCTCTCAAGTCTTTTTTCCTGGATGTTATGTTATTCCCAGAGAAATTTCCCGAGAAGTCCCTTTTGGAAGCAGGGGCAGAATCATTATGGTAATACGAGTTGTGTCCCAGTTTTGGCTGTTGGCTCGATTTGGAATCTGTTTCAACGTCCTGCCTCCGGTGGTGAAGACGATGAAAGGCCATCTCCTTCCTGTACATCTCTGCACGGTTTGGGATTTGAGAAGACCGTAATCCGGATTTTGTTGTACTTCTTCCTCCAACTTTCTTCTTGAGATCACGACCACCACTGCTGTTACTGTCATCTTCATCTTCATCGTCGTCAAAAATATCAAAACTTGGTTGTATATCTGTGGAGGAAGCAGAGAAGGTACGATCTATAGAGAAGGCATTATTGGGGTCTGGCGTGCACATTTGTTGAAGTTGGTCATGGATGAGTGGATGTTTTATTTTGTTTGCTCTCCCGTCCCGATCGCTACCACTGCCGCCAAATTGTCCAAGACCAGAAGTGGACGAGGATGACATTGCTGTTTCGATTATTATTATTTCTATTTCTATTATTATTCGTATAATAATACATTTAGAAAGTAAAGTGGGAAAAACTCAAGCAGTCTTTTATTTATTTAATCCTTTCCCCCCGCGGTCCGAAAAAAATGTGCTGCTTTCCCGTTTCTTTATTTACTGGAATTTCTGGTGTGGCCGAAGGGCTCGTTAAACTTTTGATTTATTTTCCCCAGTTCTCTTGAAACAGCCAAGTTCATCGATCATTTGTTCACGTTTAGAATTGGCTTGAAAAAAGTTTCCTTTCCCTGCCGTTCCCAGTGTGTAAGTAACTGGAAGAGTGAACTCCTGCCTGTCCTGTAACGATTTTACAAATCAAGTTATAAAATTTTGTACACACACAGCCGAACCCTCTCTACACACACTCATACACGTTGTATGCACACATAATGTATAATACCGCATTCAAGTGCAACAGTCGCATCCTGTTATTAGGTATTTTTATCAGTACTCCGCTTGTGACTATGACTTAAAACATCTCCTGTAACAAACCTCATTTCCCCAAAGAAAACGCTGCCACTGAGGGAGAAAAGATTTAATACACCCGACGTCGACAACGGCACTCTATAGTGAACAAAATTAATAGTACATACCACTTGCATGCTCAAGTATGTGTACATCATTATTATTATGTCTTTGCAACTTTTCTGCTGTCTGCAACTGCTCTCCAGCGATATAAAATAAGATAATAACAACAATAATACTACTCCAACCACGACGCTTTTTGAGCTTCAAGGAAAATGACTCTGAAAACTAAACTGGGCCAGAATGGCAGGCAGCCCGACGACGCAAACAAGTAATACGGAGAACCAGGGAGCCGTTTTACGTGCAGGAGAGGGACACATCAATCTCCAAACAGGCCACTCTATAATAGTGGCATGGCTTAACAACTATCAACCACGCTTTGCGTCTCTACAAGAAAAATTCACATTGAGAAAACTTTTTTTCTCTCTCTCTCCGCCCTGCTACATGTCTCTGTATGTTGTTGTTATTGCATGTGGCCACACGGGGACTTTTGAAAATGACATACAGAGTAGTAAATTGCACCCTTTTTTCTTGAAACGGGAAAGAAACTCTGTGTGAGCACCAAGTAAAATAGCTTTTCTACATGCCTACAACGGCGTTACGTTGCATTGCCTTCCACACTATCTCTCCTCTTTCGTGTCTTGTCTTGGGCACGGCGGCGGACGCGCGGACGGCAAAAGAGTGTCACCAACTAGCGAAAAGTAAGTCATGTCCGAAAGAAGTATGAAAAATAAGGGAAATGGTGCCATAAATCATCAGATTCATATGCATTTTATGTACTATTATAATGGGTTTGGTTGGTTGATGGTATGAGGAAAACACTGGTGATGACGACGATGATGCACTGCGCGTTACTTATTCTCTCTTTTTAAGTGTTATGCTATATTATAAACATTGTATTTGTATTGCGTATACACATGCCCACGATAATAATAATAATATGATATGCATGCACCATTCTGTGTATAGTTCTTTCTATTTTGAATTTTGCTGCCTACTAAAAAGCGTCCATGAGAAAAAAATCACATTTGCATGACATGATTCTTTTTACTCCTCCTCAAAACATCGCCATGAGAAGACGCTTTTTAACTTGAGAGCATACCAGCAAAATAATGGTATTTTATAGACCAATATATGCATATAACGACTTTCAACTTTGGTTTATGTTTCCTCGTACCCTACCACCACAACGATGTACTTGTAAAACCGACACGGCGGAATAAGAAAGCACAAGAGAGAAACCAGCGTGTGCGTTTCAGAAAATTGCCGATTTCCTTCACAAAGACCATCTTTGTCATGCAACAAAATATACTTTATGCGGAATGTAATGTTACTCTTACTGCTTTAAGTTCATAAAATGTGAGTTGACTGTTATTCGTATGAAGATGCGGCATGCGAAAAGCTTGGCGTTTCACTTTGTCATTTGTATATAAAGTCATTCATGCTGTTACTGTGCCATGCAAGCATGTAATGACCATAAATTAATGGCACAACTAGTTATCGTTTAAAACTTAACAAGAACTGCAAGTTTGTAGAGGAGCAAGAAAAAATGCAATCTGTTCTGGAGGCGTGAACTTGAAAAAAAAAGAATTTGGTTGACGCACTCAATATTATTCCCTTTTGCTTAAAAATATTGTAGACCGTAACACACACCAGCTTTGGTTTCACCATTTTAAGTTTTTATCTTTGCATCTAAACGACTCTCCCCACAAATAGTTTGTTTAGATGGAGTTCGGATTAGTTCGTTTTTACAGTTAACTATCGCATTTACTGACATGATCTCGAAATTAGGAAGAAAAAAAGTTATTTTGAACTCTTGATAGCTTGGGAATTTGAAACGTAGTACGAGAAGTGCATGGTTAAACACTTCACTTGAACTTCCTACTTTAAAAGATTTTCCGTGTTTCCGGTTCTTGATATCCGATATGTTGAAAAATTTTGGGTAAACTTATCCCCACTTTCAAAAGCACTTCGGCATTGTCGACTTTCTCGCAAATGCTACTACAGATTGCAGCTCTTCTGTTTTCTATTTTAAGGGGATCAGTTCAAATTGTAGTTCAAGTTGCACGTACGTAGAGCTTCCGTTTGTAAGCATAAATAATACTTTTAGCTTGTAAACTTCCATTGTGCTCAAAGTTTTACTTTGTAGAAAAGTCTTATCTGCAACAGTAGGTACCTTGTTTTGAATTTTTTTTTACAAATTGCATTCTCTCTTTCCAGCTTCGTTAGTTATAGTACATAATTGAGATCTTTATGAATGTATGCCGAGAGGCTAATGCTAGATGTTTGTTACACGAGGCGCAATAACAAAAAAGTCTTGTTTGCCTTGTCAAAACAGAACATTCAACATCTCATAGAGTCCTACTTTTAAGGACCAGGAAAAGTAACCAAAAACAACAAGATCCTTTGTCCAAAACAGTATTCCAGGGCATAATAAAATCAAATCTAGGTTCCTGTCTAACTCCAAAAGTAGTTCAAGCAGAAAAGGAGCACATGACATGGCATGCGTTGAAGTTGAAACTTGAAGCACTTTTTGGCTCAAGTTTCCCCATTTCTCGCCTTTTGAGCCACTTTTACACACTGCTGCTGTTATCTTTTATAAAATTCTATGCACATACTTAATCCCGGTCCCGCACACAATATATCTCTGTATTTACCCGTTTCCGTCTGCCCTGTAACCGCACTCCACTGCACTGGAAAATGAGAGTTGAGAGGACTGAAAATGGAAAAAATTGCAAGACTGCAATATCCGCTTATAGAACTGTCTCATCTAATTATTTATTTCATTGTCGCATTCTACTACGGCATACTGCGAAAACCCCTGCGTTCAAACAAGGCTTCCAATTTTTGGTATAGTGCAGTTGTAAATGTAAAACAACAAGTTAAATGATATCAAAGACGTACATGTACACATGTACTTGTACCAAATCAACACTTATGAATTTATAACGTACAGAGAGGAACAAAAGCTTTGGATGAACGCAAACCAAAACCGAGAAAAAACCATCACAGAATGAACTACTTTTGTTGGAATATCCTTCCTGTCATTTGGCAAATTTTATACACTTTGGAGCAGTACATGGTACATTGTTGAACACAAAGTGATTATGCTAATGGAAATGATGCTGTATCTAGGGATTCGCACTCTTCCATCTCTCCTTTGCACAAAAATCGCTTTCCCCCACCAATGCTCTCTTCACAACCATTAAAATGTACTTGATTTTCAACGCGACTTTATGGCTTTAGATGGTTTGACCGAAGAATAAGAATACACCAGATCATATAAATAGCGCAATATCGTGCTAACACATGTGTATTATACAACATCAAGTCATAAACCCTTATCGCTGTGCATTGCTAGCACAGTTCATATATGTCGATGGTGATAATGACATAATTTGATGTATAAAAACCAAACATGAGCAGTGCCACCATTGTGCTTTTCAAAATGTCAGTCACAATAAAGCGCTTCTCCATTCCTTCTAATGAAGAAAAATCCGCTCCAAAATGAAATCCCAAATTTTCTGTCTTTGGTGGGGTATCTCGAAACATGCCCTTAAAAGCCCTACAAACTTAGGAAAGTCGAGTAGTCGTACTTATTCAACCAGAGAAAATTGTATTAAACATTAAATTCTGGAACAGCAACTCCACCGACAACAAAATACAACAGAAAGCCTTCCGCGCAAAACTTTAGCTATCATTTCCACTCTTTCCACTGTTTGTTACTCCTACCTAATCATACGAGACTGGTAC
>JAHZNE010000981.1:0-11903 GCA_027744055.1 Callyntrura sp. NNG-2020 | reverse complement strand
GAGAGGGGGGTGTGAGCAAGCACGTTGAAGCAGGGATATGCCTATGCAATTTTAACATTTCAAGTATTCGAGCTTATGGAAAATGATATCAGAAAAGAAAGTCGATAATATTATGCATTTTGCTGGGGAGAGAAATAGGATCGAGCAACACTTTCGAGGTTTCCACAATTTCACTAGCGCTTGATACACACCAAACTGGACATTGATATCCCAATATTGAAATGATTTGTGGGAGGACGGCTTATGTATATGTAAATGACTCAGTAGGAGATAAGGTAGTATAAATAGATGAAAACGGAGAGTGTAAGTGGCGTTGTCAAACTAAATTCAAATTTCAAATTCATTCATTCATTTATTCATTCATATCATAAATATACAGCAAAATACGGCGACCAACATGAGGAATTCCTGACGGGAATAAAATATGAAAAGGTGAAAGTTTGATTAAAGAATGTTTTATTTCTTTTGCAGAAATCGAAGACTACACGCAAAGCCCTGGTGCCAATTCCGGATGTCGCACTTTAGCCAACCTCTCAAAGCTTAGTCGTCGTCTAGGCTTAAGTCGTTTCTTTCGCCCTTCCCGTCAACAAAATCAGCATCGTCATCACCAGTACCATCAAAATTCAGTGGGAGGTCGAAATAATGATGACAGACAGCATTACTTCACTTCCACGGAGGCCTCTTCTTATTGGATTGATGCCGGAGGGGGAAGCGTCGGTGGGGGAGGCACGTTAATGCGGCCTAAAAGACTGCTCCAGTCTCAACCACTTTTACTTGCTTCACCTGACTCATCTGCGGCCACCTCCTCAACGGCAGAGCTTAGTTCTCCAAATGGAAGTGGTGGTCAGCAGACACGTGTGCCAAATAGTAATAATAGTGAGGTGGCTGCTTCCTCCAAGGTAGGAAAACAATAAAAAATTATCAGTACCGCACTTTTTGACTAATTTATGGGACAAATAAACGAATTGATGAACAAAACATTTGCCATCATTGCTCCAAGTGCATCAATTATGCAAAGGGAATGGACATCCGTGCAAAACAGGAAATAATAACTGTGAGTTGTAATGGTTGTTGCTGCTCCGTCCTGATGATGTTGTTCCCATTTTAATGTTAACTGCTGTATACAACTGTGTATATTCTGCAAAAACTACTTTTCATAATAGGCCTACGCGATAATGAGTATTTTCCAACCTGTACACAGTCTAGTAATAACGAAAATGTTCCTTTCCCTGAAAATGCATAATAGAAGTGTATTATCGCGAGGAAATTGCTGTCATTCTGGGCGGACTATTTATTTAGATACTCCACGGAAATATGCATACACCATAGTTTTGTTGGCGGCGGCGGCAGGGAGAGAGTGAAACCACTTTATTGCTTTCACTATTGCCAAAGTCAAGTGCGTACCCCCGCCGGCAAAAAATTCTCATTCATTTCCCATCCTCGCGTTTCATTTTGCAGCAGAGCTTTTAGAACGGAGGCGACATTAATATAAATTACTTTTTCAGCTTTATGGTGTGCACGTGTTAGTTAGAGAGCTTTGACTGACGTGTTGTACCACATCTGCCTGCATATACCTGCAGCAGTACTCAGAAATAGAAATTTTCGGCGAGACTGGAGCGCATTCCTGGCAGCAAAATTAAACCGATAATTATTTATTTAGAAACGTTTCTGGTAGTGAAATGAGTAGCACTATATATATATGCATGCGGAGACTCATCACAAGTTTCTTTGTCAGCGTCATTGCAAATGAAAAGCAATTTAATTTTGAAAGTTTCAATAATTCAACTTTTTACCTAGTTGATGCAAGTTTTCCATGCAAGTCAAACATTTTTGGGAAAGGCGTTTTGAAAATGAGAAATGTCCGTCAGCGATAGCGAAAGCATTCCGCTCTAGAAAGGTACATGAAAAAAGGAAAATATAAAAATGTGTACCTAAATTACACCCCTTCCCTTTCGTAGTGGTTTCCAGTGCGTGCAATCATTTTCAACACGTTTTCAACCAAAAACGAGAAGGCAATAAATAAGCTTGTAATTTTGTCATGTTAATCACTATCCGCCACACAGTACGCGTGTACATAACGGGTTAGATAAACGCACGCTTGTTAAATTACATTACACATGTACCATTGCATCATTATCATCTCGTGAGCAACGCACGCTGTTTAAATGATTGTGTAAAGTGAGTAAGTGAGGATCATGATGATGACGTAGGTGGGTGCTGAGCAGCAACAGCAGCAGCTGCTGTTGCTGTCTGCCTTTTGAAACGGTAAAAGTCAGCAGGCGTAACACTCTTCTTTTTGCGGTATTGCAGGGTAGGTACATTAGAGCTGTCTCTTTCCAGAGGATAAATTGAACAGCAAAATACACATATACCTTGTGGGAGTCTACTTGCGTTGGTGGTGTCGCACTATTTACATTATCGTTCGTCGGCTTTTTCCTAAGCCGGGAAGATGTCATGTGATATGGAGGTGTGATGGGTAGGGTAATTTATTTATTTAGTAGATACGTTGATGGTACGAAGACAAATTAGATTTTTGTCGGAAAGACAGAGGGATTAAATTAGCCAAGACAAGTAATGCGCCTGTTTACAGCTGGCAAACATTCAATTGAGTTTAAGGATCGTATTGAGACAAGTTTACTATAAAACACCAAGCAGCAATTTGGTAATTATGATTATATTCACAGTTGTGATAGGTGGACACGCGGACATGCATTTTCGTAATCGTAGTTACGTGCATTTTGTCCTTAAAATTAGTTTTGGTACTGCATTCTCTTGTGGGCGCAGATTACATTTAGTCGTCCCGCTGCACCACGTATAATTAGAATCCTAACTATAATTTAGAGCCGTGTGCCCCTCCCCTTTATTATTATTGGAGTAAAGACGGTGTATTATTGTTAGGGCAGTGGCTCTGTTAGCTCTGTATATGTTGCAAGCTTATTGTTATTTTTATTGCATAAAAATAAAAGTAACGCTGTTATGTAGCACAACCACGAGAATAAATGGCATTATTACTATAAGCAAACTGGGACCGTTGATTGCATCCTGGAACAACGGGAGTGCTCGAGTCGGCAGTCCATATATATCCCGTTGTGGTAGCCATGTAGGGCCCATTTTCCCCGGCACCAATTCAGCTTGCACCAACAAGCGGTAATTAAAGGGGAGTAAGAAGGGAGGTAGTTATTAGTATTGTTACACCAAAAAAGTTTCCCTCTCCTCTCCTCTGTCTGTGAATTACAACTAGACTGTCCTATGCTTCCGCATAGAGGGAAAATGAGAATGATGGTGGTGGCGTAATGGGGGAGAAGAAAGTACTCTGACACTTTGTGAATTACGGGCTTCACGGTTTATTGACTAATAGGGTATTTTGTCTTCTTCATACGCACACCCGCCAAGAAGTAGTTGCCACCTTTTTCCTTGCCCACAGTACAGGAAGTCCCTCTGAAGAAAGTAAAAACGGCGTTTGAACTAGCATATAATACCTATATAAAGCGAGCTTTGAGATTCCTGTTAGGGGATCGTTTTCTTTAATAATCATTGTAATAGTATCGTTAGCAGGCTAAAATATATTGTGTAATGTATATACAATTTTAATTGTCTCTGAGGCGCTTCTTTATTTGAAAAGGGAAGGGAACGCTACTTTAAAGGAAGCTAACTATCCAACACTTCCAACTGTTCCAAGCGGAATAGGATGTCTCCTGAGAACAATGTTTGGGAATACAAGTCTCTAAAGTTGAGATTGCGTAAAAAGTGTGGAAATGTTAACTTAAAAAGTTGAGTTTCTTTTGAAATAGAATATCCGCGCTCTTTAAAGAAAAATAGTGCTAAAAACCTGCTTCCCAAAAATACATTTATCTAACTGCGGTATTTATCTTTCTGGCTTGTTAAAAAACGAAAAAAGGCCTGAAAACAAGGAAGAGTGAAGCTTTTTTCGGCCTTATTTGGGGGTGCATGCATGTAGATTAACTTGATTTATGATTATTGGCTTATGAGAGTGCCTGTGTGAAGTGTACAAAAAGGAAAGCGTGAATAGGAAAAAGGACGGAACGCAGCAAATGATCCATTCTTTTTTTGGTTTTTCTCGTTTGCATTCTGTTTTACAACCTTGCATTTGAGCATTGAGTGAGTGACTCTCCAGGGACACAATAAGAAAAAAGAACAGAGGCAAACGAGACGGAGCGAAAATGGCAATTATCTAGAGATGCTTAAAACAACAGAGAAGGCATTTCAAAGTGTGTATAAAAGTATATTATGGATTCTCATTTCACTCTTTTGTCTTCTCCCTGACAGGCCTCAAGTTACCAAGGACTGGCGTCACTCCCGTCAAATGAGAGAATCATCGAGACAATCAATAGAGTAAGTTTGCCATGCATAAAACATTAAAAAACCAGATTCACTTTACATTTAGTAAGCAAGTAAAATTAAGAGTGGAGTGCACAGTGTCGGATTTCATTATGATTTGCTTTTGTTTCTCATCTAACAAGACTCCTCTCTCCCTCTCTTTTTGTGTATTCCTTTCCTTCTTCATTTTTCTTCTTTCTCTACAGAAAAAAATTAATTTTTGTCACAGTCACCAGCTTTGATTTCATTTCTTCAAGTTTTCCTCAGGGAAGTCAACGGGACGGTGGAGACGAGGGTGAATAAATGACGACCGTGATAAAAGGATGCTGTTAAAATGCAATGTTGTTGCAACGATGGGATTGGTGGTGGAGTAGTTGCTGCACAGCGTCACGTTTACTTAAACGTACACGCTGTGTTATCGTATAGATTGTGTAATAACAGGGATCCTTATTAAGCAAACTGCTATTTTTTACATGGGTTTGTATAAATTGATCCAGACAAGAAACTGAAAGCGGTAATACGTAAGAAAGAAAGAAAGAAAGGGATTGATGCAGTTTTATCATGTCAAGTTGTATTACCGTTTATTTATTAAGTACGTCAGTTAGCATCTTCCGAGAGTAGATCCGCCGCATTTGGATCTGTATATGTGAAGCTACGGAATAAAAGTGGAAAATTTCAATTTTTCAAGCTTTCTACGTTTTCCCCGGTAAATCCTCTTTTTTGTTCTATGCAAACCATGTTTCCTGTAGCGAATACAGAACACGCGGTCGTATGGGCGTGTTGTTATCATCAAGACTAATCAACCGACACTAAGAATGAAAGAGAGGTGCACGCGATTTGGCATGTCACTCTGTATGATAACAACACAGTCACAATATAATTTCCTTCCCTGGAGGATGTGAAATTAGAAAATAGGAGGTAAAGGAAGGGAGGAAGTGAAATAATCCATAAATTAATTAAGAGTCACAAGGAAAAGACAAGATGGATGGATGTATTTTCAACTGACTCCTTCCGAATTTCTTCCTTCCTGTTTCTTCCGCCTTCTCCATGTTTTCTTGTACACAAACTATATAGAAGAGACTTGCTTCCTCCTACACGTTGATCGTAGCGTTGTAGGCAAATGCACTTTGGTAATAAAATGGGAAGAAAATCGGTGGGTAAAACAGGAAGAAGGTAGGAGAAACTTGTTTTCTCTTCCTCTTTTACCAGCACAGGAAAATGAAATCAGCTTTTCTTTATCCTTAAAATTTACTTTTATTACTTGAACAAGAAAATTTTGAAAGAGAAGATGAAGCAATATTAAGCTGCAGCAACGTCCCGACTTCTTGTTCTTATTTAAACTTTTTCTTCGTGCTTTTCTCCTTTCCTTAAAGAAAAAGTTAACTTGATAATTTTACAAGTTGTAGCAGCCTGGGTGAGGGTCAGACAGGCAAGGAATAAGTAAGTTGATAATGGTGTTATCTCTGAAGCAACTTTTAAAGACGCATAAGTACGGATCGTGTGTGGTGGTGAATGGAAAAGCAAATGATGATGGTGATGATGAATATGTTAAAAGGAAAAAAAGAGGGAAAGAAAGGGAAAAGTCGACTGCGTACTGGAAAATAGGGGAAAGGAAACAGATGCACTGGAGGAAATACATGAAGTTGATAAAATTAGTTGGTGTCTGTGTGTATTTGCGTAAAGTTGGAGAGATGATGAGTGAGTGTATATATACGATAGTATACACGTCCAAACACACAAAATGAGTAACTTGAGTGAAATATCTGTACGAGTATTTTGACACATTTCCAAGGCAGTTTTTATTGTTTTTCATCCTAATTTTATTTCTTCAGAGACGTTACAAGACGAGTCCCGTTATATGTGTTGGTGTAAAGATGGGCTTGTAATTGGAACGGAGCATTTAACTATTTATTGTATCGTCATCTTACTTTTCAGGCACCTGCGACCTCCTTTCAGAATTTAATCCGTATTTAAAATTCTGAAGCTACATGTGAATGAAATTTACTTTGAAAGAACTTCTCTATTCTAAGATTGACCCAATAGAAATGTGCTCTTTTATTTAGATAGGATGCTTTCTCCTAACTAGTTTTAAGTGTAAATTTTGTATTATGTAGTTAAAAGGATTGATGAAACCTTTGAAATAGTTTTGCTATTTTTCACGTGTTTACCGCTTGAATGGAAGTGTCTTGAGAAGATTTTATGAGGGTCATAATGTCTAGTTTGAAACTGGAATTAAAAGCTTTATTCTGCTGACATACTTTTGAAGCTCTTATGCAATGCAAGAGTATGCTTTTAATGACAGACCATTATTAATTTGTTACTTTTGTGCTAAAAAAACAAGAAAGCATAAAAGAGTTCTCATGATTAGCTTTCTATTTTCAAGAAAACTTCCAGAAAAAAATGTAAAAGAGAAAATCTCTGATTAATTTATGAAGCATGTAAAATAGGACAACTGGGTCTATTTCCAACTGCAGCATTTTCATCTTTTTCTTAATGAAGTAATTTTTCTCAGAGATGCCGTTTTCTTTCTGCCACGGTTTGATCAATAACTTTTGAATCGAAACCGGTGGTAATTGCAATGCATATACTTTGTTTGCCTCCGCAACCCTACTCCATTTATCCTGTTCTCAATTCGGTAAGCTCAATCATTACCATTTTTGGAATGGAAAAGAACCACGAGAAAGTGAAAGATGGAGAAATCAACGGAAGAGAAAATAAGGAAACGGGGAAATGATAAATAGAGAAAAGGGGGATATCAAGTAGTGATGCGATAAGCAAATACAAAGATGAGGTGGGAAAGGAGACAGGTTTTTCCTCTTCCACTAGAAGATAAAATCGAAAGGAATGTATTTCCTTAAATAATACGAAAGGGTATAGTATGGTCTCTGTGTTTCCTTTTTTATTTCAAAAGTCGAAGCCATTACATTTATGGAAAAGTGTAAAAGGTAGTGGGATCCCAGACAGAAAATAAAGGCGTGACGTTAGGAGTACGGAGACAGAAAAGCTTCCCCTAAAGTTACTTTTCACATTTACAGTTTCAAATTTCTGTAAAATATCGTTTTCATTCATCCACCCAGGCAAAGTTAAGACAATTAAAGGCGTGACGTTAGGAGTACGGAGACAGAAAAGCTTCCCCTAAAGTTACTTTTCACATTTACAGTTTCAAATTTCTGTAAAATATCGTTTTCATTCATCCACCCAGTTAAGTTAAGACAAAGTAAGTCAAGAAAAAGTAGGGTGAAAAATGTATCCTTGGTGAATATCCCTCGAATAATCCAGCAAATTTGGTTGGGAGATTGAATTGATTGTTGGTTTTCCTGCTTAAAGAGAAAGGAGCTTTATACTGAGAGCTCATGAAGAATTTAAAACTTATATTGCTTAATACATGCAGTTTGTTCCTAGCATCCAATTTACCGCTCAAGCATTTATAGATACACCAAGCGTGGAACTCATCCTCCACTTTTCTCTCCCTGCTTTCTGTTTATTCAAAGTTATCAATGTAAATTTGGATTTACATGTATAAAAAAATTTCTTCCGCTTGTGCAAACAAACTCCTATTGCATCATGAAATTTCAATCAATGTGTATTCATATTTTCCGTTCAATTTACTTTTTCTTCCAGCTGAAATACGAAGAGCTTCAAAGGAGAAAAGAGAGGATTGCTCAAGAGCATCGAATGGTAAGTGCAAAGTTATACACATACGCATTTTATATACCAATATAGCCTTCCAAATTGATTTACAAAAAAATAGTACGTTTTTTCATTTTGAGTTTTATTCTTTGGTGACCTTGAGAAATCGTAGTAGAGTTGCACGTATCCATTAGAGAACCGTTTTTTCTTTACAACTTTTACTTTAAATGTAATACTTTTGCTTATTTATAGAGAAAGTAAGCTTGGCATCATGCTGCATACAATATATTAAAGTAGATACCTTTAATCTATGTTTTAGCTGCATTTTTGTTAAACCTTAGTTGAAGGTAAAAGAAAAGTCATTTCTAACTGTTTCGTCAATTCTTCCGCATGGTCACACAGGAAAAAAACTGCTATACATTTTAAAAATATTCTTGGTCTTGTTTTTGTGAAGTGCTTGCAGGGATTTGCTTGAGTGCTTCGCTGAATGCTAAAGAAAGTGGTAAAAATTGCTACCTCATACTTCGATGCACTTGTACTGTGATTTAAAATGTGTAAACATTTCAAAATATCTCAAAGAGGTTTGTTTTTCTACTTTTGTTTGTATCGTGAAAAAAACAGGAATGCGATTGTTTATACAGACTTCGTACATATATTCTCGTCTGTTTTAATCTACCTATATCATAACATATCTTTCACTGCGCGTTTTTTATAACCAGCGTTGTTCACTCTTACTTATCGGGATTATCGTTTTCGTCAATGACTATAAATGTGCACCATAGCAAGTAGGAGTTGAATATTGCACTACATCTATCCTTGAATAATTTTCAGAAAAGTTAAATAAGTTTTAAAGCGTCTTGTTTTTCACCAAGCTACCTTAACTTGACCTTGGAAAAAGTAGTATACCTGTCATCAGCAGATCCGTCGTGCATAAAAAATTTGTTCCGAGAGGACTGTTCACGTGTTTACTTAAAGCGTTTGTACGTTCTCTTAGTTTGGAAATTATCACGTTCAAAGTGAAAGAGGATCATACATACATTCTGGTATATTATTTTGTTTTCTAGCTGTCATAAATAAGTATTGATATTCCTGTATACAATATGTGTCCAGGTATATACTTATATATTTAAGCTGATGCGCAGTAAAAGTACAAGGGAAATTTATATATCACTCTTTAGAACAACCAAAATTGCTTATCGACAAACTTTTGTAAAAAAAGTTTTTTCTCTCTGAAATAATATAACGGCAGAAAAGTCGTTTCTTTAAAAGAAAAGTTTGCACTACTCTTTCCTTTTGTTATTCTATCCGACCACCAGCAGCAGTTTGTATCGTCAACATGCTGTTTCGTATTACATATCCTCATCGCCCGTGAAAATTCTGTCATCCATGCACAATACCACAGGAGCAGACAGTTACAAAACAGGGATTATATATATTTTTTGTCTTCATTTTTATTTTGTCTCAAAACTATTTCAGAGTAAAACTCGCCAGGAAAATTCATTGTGTGGCACATTTTCTTGTACTTTTCAACGAACTGCACCAAACTCAAGCATATTTTTCCTGTAATAATAATCAAAGTGATCACCAGCACCACCACCATCATCATATCGTTGTCATCTTGAACAAAACCTGCCCTTGTAGTATTTTTTTTGTTGTCTGGAAGTAAACCCAAGTTGAAAAAAAATTCTAGATATTCTTTGAAAAAGTTTTTCTCTTTTATTTCTCCACCATTATTGTATGGACACGTTATGCATGCAAGACAGGGACGCAGTTATTTTCCTAACCAAAGTACCCTGTTATACAACCAAGCATTTATGTACATCTCACTCAACCTTCCATATACTTTTTCGTCATTGAGATTTCCGGGGGTAGCCGGTGTTGTTGGGAACGAGTAAAAGAGGATATAAAAAATGAGAAGAAAGATGAGGAACATTTGTTCAAGTGACGGAGAAGAAAAGGAGAAAAAATGTTAAAGTACCACAGAAGCATGACTACAACAAGCCCACGACAATAGAGAACAATGGAGGTACACGTACTAGTCAACAAAATGGAAATGAACGTTGCTTTCCTCCGTAGATGCAAAAGGGCTTGGGTGGTGATGCAAACTACCGCTGCCACCACCACTACTACCAGATCTTGGATTGTTGATGTAGAACAACTTACACGCTTATAGGTACATTTTCACAAGATGCCATCTCCGATCCGATCTGGTGTAGTAGTAGTAGTGAAAAGAAAGAAAGAGAAAAAAACGCCAGCTAGACTGTTGATGATCATGGATTGTACGTGGCCAGCTCTTTTAAGATGCTCTTGAATTTAAATGTAGTAAATGTGCACACACACTCCATAATAATACTCGACGTTTTTTCCTGGTGCCCCTTTATCTCCTAGTGGTAGCCCCGTACTTCACGATTTTGCTGCGTTCGTGAGTTACCACCCAAAAGGAAAAAAAAGTTTGAAAAATAACTTTGAAATGCCTGGAATATGTTGCTGCTCCTGTTGGAAGGTGATCCTGGTGGTGTTCCTCCTCTTGTTAAACAAAGTTGCAACTTGTGTGTTGATACTCCACTTTACCTTCCTTAAGATAAGGACGTACATTATTATTGACTCAAAAGATGATCATTATCGAGAGCGAGAGAGAAAGAATGAAAGAGAGAAATGTTCTCCGGCCGGAAATTGCTGCTGCTGCTGCTGCTGTAGAGAAAAAACTATTGGAAATCCTGGCAAATAAAAATCTCACATTTTTCTCCGTTTCAGTTGACTTTCTTTTTGGGCACAACCCCGTTTCCGTGTGTCATTTGGGCTCTATTAGCAGTAATGCGTTTTATTACTGTTTTTATATTTCATTCTGGGCGTGCTGTGGTATTATACCCGTGCACGGTGGGAAGATGTAGTGTAGCATCCCTACTGAAGTTTGAAGAGTTCACCACAAAACTGAAAATGAAGATGATGATGTCTTCCGTAGTTTTAAAACATTTTATGTATTCCAGTTGTGTGCCAGAAAAAAGAGTTAACTTTATTATTGCTGCTGCCGTGTGCTCTGTTTCGTGTGTGTGTGGGGAGAAGGAGGGTGAAAAAGTAGAATAGGGGTAAATAGGCAGTGCACACAGTCACCCTATCTTTATTTTTACAACTTTTTAGTTTCAGTTACTTCTGTCTTTTCGGGGCTGACGCATATGTCGTCGTAATAAAACGTGGCCACATGCATGCATGACAATTGCTAATGATCCATAATCATAAACCTTCTCGTTTTATGGTATTATCATCTTCATGATAATATCAAACGTAGAATGACAACGATGATGATGAAACGATTCCTCCTTCTCGTATGCATTTCTATATGCCTACCTCACCTACCTTTCTTGGTCGTGTCGTTGAGTCTTGCTCTCTGTTCCCTACCAACGTGGTTACGTTACCTATCTCTCAATACCAGAAATGGACTGAAATAAGGAAAAGCTAACGTCAACGTGATGTAATAATAGCGTAAGGTCATCAGACGAATCCAATTGGGTATTATGACGGGGAGAGGAGAGATACAAAACAACGCAAGTGCATGCGTGTACACACACGCATTTCAATTTGGGTACGGTACTTACAGAGCTCCCACAAAATTGACTGCACACAAAGTAGCTCACACTCACAGACCAGCTATACGCATATCTTTGTATCATGTAGTTGTTGCTTGCTGTCGTCAATGACAAAAGTCGAGTCCAAGTACCAATGCCATTGGAAGAAGCATAGTAAAAAGTGCCATCTACTCTCGTGCTCTCTTCAGCATACAAAGTGCTGCTTTATGTGCGTCAGACGAAAAACTTATGATAAGGATATTAAGTAGAGGATGCGTATCACGTTGTGTGACGTAATATGTAAACTTCAATATCTATGCATACCTAAATACACGTGCACGGTATGGAAGTTAGTTAATTACAGACATGGTG